>JBBPNY010000265.1:0-26362 GCA_038091165.1 Rubroboletus pulcherrimus
TTGGTTCATCATATAACCATTACGAAAAAATGCATGAGTGTCCCGATTGGCCAAGAAGCGTCAGTCCAAGCATTATTATCTTCAGTCGAAGGGAGTCAAGTCAAGTCTGCACCAGGCAGCCAGGCAGTCATAGAGGTAACCAGGTTCCGAAGTGTTTCATCAAAAAAGGGTATCTAACAAGCAGTTCCTCGATCATCAATATTTGCCCAGACAAAGACTTATCTTGATAGGTGTAGTTGTTACTTCATGTTCTCGGACAGTTCTCCGAGTCGTATGGGTTTCTGCCGTATCAACCCTTGACTTTCGTCTTCCACGCCCGCCGCATTGCCCCAAAGTAATGTAATCCCCATGGAGCTGTCATCAACAAGTCCTCCAACGTGGATATTATGTCCCGGAACAGTGAAAGGCTTACCTTCAGCGAGCAGCTGTGCACGCCAGAATGGTTCTAAACTCTGCCAGGACTGGCGTCATCAACATGGCCGCCACCGCCAGCCGGAAGCGCTCCACCGCTCCACGGTTCGACTGGCGAGCAGCAGGGTGAATAACAACTTTCATCCGCACCCGGAACAGGCTGGACACTGCGTCAACATAAACCTAATGAATCCCACATGCAATGAACGGGACTTACACATCCAGAAGCGATACTAGTGCACGCAAACGCATCGCGGCTGGTATCAGCAAAGGAAAATCTCCATCCCGATGTCGTAACCATAGATGCGAGAGATGCCGTAGGTTGATGGTTACCTGGAATCGCCTTACTGTGAGGATATTGCCGGGCTGGCATCTCGTGCAATTACCCCACATAAATCTCGCAAGGTACGCGCGTGCGATGTATCCTCTTCCACGACCGGTAGTCCGACCTGGGATGATCAAACCCCATTCAGCAGAGCCGAGTTCAACTTTGTAAGCCCCTATCATAATTTCCTAATAATTTCCTTCGACTGACTTGGACGACTGACGCGCAATGCCCGGACCACTTATCGCTTACCAAAGTTGGCGGCACCATCTCAGTTGGTGCTGGTGGGCATGTCGACTAACGCACCCGCGCCGACGTTGACGTAGTTGACGGCGGTGCCATAGCTTGTCTGAGTGAACAGGAAGACCGATTTGCTACAGTTATTCATGACGGTCAAGGATTGTACATTCGCCGTAGCGGCCAGCAGCCACTAGAGGACACGGGGACACGATTCTTGAGAAAAATCCGATTTGGGCCCAGAAGTGGAAACGAGACTCGCCTGCGTGTCTAGTGCGCTTTTCTATGTCCCTCTCTGTCATTCTTTACATGATGGGCTCACTTCGTCCGTCCGTTGGAACAAGAAACTAAGGTGATACCTCTGCTGGACGAAAGGCCCATTGTGTGCAGCGGGGTGATTAGTAAATTTGGTCCTTTCGGCCACGCATAGTTGATGAAGTTGTTGTTGCAACGAAACAACAACGACGCAGACGTTGGCCCGCGCCCCTGACTGATCAATTTTAAGGTCAACGAAGACCAACCAATTCCTGTCGGCCACTGACCCGAACTCGGCGACTTTCAGGAAGTCCAAGCGACTCTGGGTGTTCCTACAAAGAGTTGAGCATGAGGCTGGCCCCTTCTTGCGCAAGCCATCGGTAACGCGGACACGTATGGTTCATTTACTTGCCCACTTCTTGTTGCGGTTCAACATTCAACCTCGAAGAAACCAAGCTCGACGCGTCAGTGTTCAGAACGATGCGAAAAACTTTGTAGGGCTTCTTGTTCCCTCGGAATATAAATTTGTCTCGAAGTTCGTGTCGTTCCAACTGGTACAGCCTCAAGATGTCTGTGAGAGAGAGCCTGGCTGCTGGTAGCCAACTCACTGCCCGGCGCCCAGCACCGAACAGGAGTAAGTTACCCTTCGGGTGGCTGCCTCCTGCATGCGAGCGTTGCTAACACTGCGCAACTTGAGCTGGGGATTGTACGATGACCTCCATGGTGATTGAAACTGCCTGTCCATATCCCCGTGATGAGATAAATACTCCCAGACGCAGCGCAAAACATCTGGGCAACGGCAGTATTCGGATCGATGGCCTCGAACGTCTTGTTTAATACTTACGCAAATACTACGACAAAGTTAGTCCGTAGTGCAGGTACTACGATTTTTTTTCTTCGCTAGAGGGCAAACAGCATGTGCCCAAGACATGCACTGTATAATCAGTGTACCTTTAGCTCCCCACCGTCCATCTCCTTCATGTGGGTATGTTTCTTGTCAGACAATTCGATTTTCAAGAGATTGGGGAAAGATGGGTAAGGGGTTGTAGTGAGAACGATGCCGAGTGTACTAGGTGAGTCTTTATGTGACGCATGTATCGTATGCACGCCGTTGCACGCGTTTGGTGATAAATGAGGCCTTGGGGGGCAACAGATCGTCGACTCCTGGTGGGATTAATATCGGATCGGGGCAATAGGTTCTGCACGGATGCTAGAGAGATCGACCGCTTGATCGATCGCATCGTCTATTTCCCCGATGAGAGCGCTGCGGGCGAGCGTCAGATTAATCGTCTTATTCTTGATAGATGGAGGAGGGGAGGAACAGGAAATGAGAAGCACATAGAACCAGGTGCGGGAGGATTCTTAAAGGCAAGGAAAATAAAAATCATAGAAGAAAGAGGAAAGGGATCGAGAGAAAATGGCGAGAATAGGGGGGCCTGAACGCACATCATGTCACCCTTGACGAGGTAGAGTCCGAGTGGGATTTCCTCGACGCCTTCTTCCATGCTATACACGCGCTCCTTGGACTCGGAGAGGACGACGTTGGATTTCTGGTCGAAGCCTGCGAGTACTCCCTGTTTACAAGCGTGTGGGACCGAATTGAGCGGATTTCGCAGGACTCTTGAGAATGAACGAAGGTGACGCACCACGATCGCCCTGCCATCTTGGAGCACGAGCAGTACACGACCTTGCGAAACGAGGGAGGGTCAAGCCATGGAGAGCACGATCGGGCATCTGAAGCTCACGGTCGACATAGCCCTGGAGGCTGGCCATTTTGCACGTACGCGTGCGTGCGTTGTGGAGATGGCGGGTGACGTTTTGTTGATAGCAATGGATAAGACTGCGACGGGATTGCCGCCTGGTGCGTGCGCTGAATACCTCCTAGCTAATCGCACGTTGGCAGGTAGATGTATCCGGGGTCTTGTCACGGCGGGGGCTCCGCTACCTTTTAAGACAGCAATCAGAAAGATGGTACACAAACTACGTATAGGTCGCTAATTTCAGTGAGAAAGAATGGCATATAAAGTATCGAATACAATTCCGCACAACCGAGAAAAAATAGTACAACAAAGGCGGTAAACAGAAACAAAAAGCTGTTCTTTATATGATCGTCCATGATCACTCCGCAGGGAAGGTCTTGTCTCCCTCCCACTTGACCACCACATTTCCTCCAAGATGCTGGTGAATGCGCTGCGCTACCTTCGCCTTAAACTCTTTTACCAAGAGCCGCATGTATGCATTGTTGTAGCCCTGCTTCGATTTCACCTCTGTGTGAAGTGTCTGATCATCATTGATTCCGACCTCCTGAGCCAAAGCCTTCAGGTTGTCGGCTCGCCCCCACCCTGTGTTGACATTCATGTGGATGCTGTTATCGGCTGTGATGATCGATGGACCATGGGCATCAATCTTCTTCTGGGTCACAAGGGAGCGAGCTGTGATGTGGAATTGCTGCGCGTGAATAGTGATAGTGTTGTTGTGCAAGGCGGAAGCCTTGACAACACAGTTGAGGTGAATGGCCAGCTCGCCCACTCCTGACACGGGCTGCAACCCACCACGCCGAGTTTGCGCGGCCACGACGATGTACTGTGAGATCATGTTCAAACCAAGGTTTCCACTCGTTCCTGGGCCGAATTTGAACTCGTCTACGTAGAGGCCTCGGAAGACCTGCTCAGAAAGGAATTGATCAGGATGCTTTTGGGCGAGATCCATTGCGGATTTGAGGTCGGACATAGTCAGAGTGTGGTGGATATAGGGAGAAGTGAGGCAAAGGATGAATGACTTGGACGAGAACCTTGGGAAAGCGAGTTGATGGGCTGAAATTCCGTGAGGTATGTTCGCAGCCGGCGATATTTAACGCTCACCGTATGTGCCTAGGCCGTAGGCAAGCGGAAAGATCGGATCTGCGGTGTTCTACAGTCCCCGCCCTTCCGCTGCTCGCACCTGTGGAGCCAGCACGACTCGAGGTTCATATCACTGCGGAAAACATATATATGTCTTGGCACATACCTAGAATGTGGTAAATTAGTCTGGTGACCATCCTTATGGTAACTGACTAGGCATTAGTGATGTGTCAGGCTGGCCTGAAGTCCTATGAAGGACAGCCCCAGCCCGGAGATGCCTACTAGGGGCCTGGCTTGGTAAGTGAGTCTGGTGACCAAGCCATCTTTATGACAAGTGACCAGGAACTAGTGACGAGTATCAGGCTGGACCCCAGGCTGAAGGCCTGGCCCATCAGTGTAGAATCTGTAGCCTACTCGGTGAGTAGTCGCTGCAAGGGAAAGTAATGTAGTGTTAATCTTAAACCCAGACTAGGTTGTCGAAGCTCAGGCATCCTACACTTTTGTACAGCTACTGTAGTGGTAATTTTAAACTCAGACTAAGTTTTCGAACTCAGGCTAGGACATAATGGCCTACCGCTTGCCAGCTGGTTCCCGGGGGCATAGATGGTTTGAGGCATCCGACAACTCGCATCACACCTGAGTATATGTTGCTCCGTGCATTGTACTTTTGTTATCTACGGTTCGGGAGCCGGGGCGGCGGCGCTATTAGCATTTTCGTACACCTGGCAGAGCCACCAGTGGCACGTGCACATGCCGCGTCGGCACGCAAGCCTGGGTATCCACGCGGAGTTAAAATATCAGTCTCCTGCACCGCCTTCCATTTTCATCAAGTCCAAATTTCTTGACTCTTGAGTGTGTTTTCTGTCGACATGACCTTTCTCTTGTTGACTGCCCTATTATAGATATAATATAATATCCTCCCTAGTTTAGTAGCGCCGGAGGGGCCGTGTTCTTGACGATACTAAGTAGTACTGACTCATCCGCGGTGTGACTATACTTATTAGGGCTGTACAAGCCAATTCGATCCAATTTCTTTTTATGGAAATTTTGACGAGTCGCGCCATATGCGGGTCCAAACGGAGTCGCTGAGCGCGGTTTCGACAGGTCATCAGACTGCCGACCCTACGTTACCCATTACCTCCTTGGCGTCCACTGTGAGTCTCATCCCCAGCTTGACTACGGCCGTATCTAACATCTTTCAGCCTTGCGAAACCACCACTCGCTGTCGATATGGGTCAAGACGAGAAGAGCCACCACCTGCAAGACCCCGTCTCCGTTGAGAAGCACGAGCTCGCTCAGCTGCAAGTTCAAGAACATGATGAAGAGTCCGTTCCCCTCAGTCCCGAAAATGAGCAACGACCATCCGACCGTGACCATTCCTCTGCGTCACTCCCACCGCCCGCTACGACCCCGTCCAAACCGCAGCGTGCCAAAATCCCTGCCGTTGCTATCATCCCTGTATGGATAGTCCTCAGTTCGGTTGTCATCCTATACAACAATCGCGTGTACAATACCTATGGATTCCGCTATCCTGTCTTTCTTGTCACTTGGCATCTCACCTCTGCCGTTAGTCTGTCTCTCCTTCCTTTGTTGTCGCCATCTGATATGATTATGAGATAGGCTATTGGCACAAGAGTGCTTCAGCGTACCACCAATCTGCTTGACGGCGTCAAAGATGTCCACATGTCTCAAGCGATGTTCATGCGCTCCATCCTCCCTATCGGGCTGCTCTTCAGCGGTAGCCTCATCCTCAGCAACACTGCGTATCTGTATCTCAGCATTGCATACATCCAGATGCTCAAGGTATGCTCAGCTCCACATGTGAAACACGTTACACCTCTCTATCTCCACTCACATTGGTTCGATGTCGCTGACTTGATAAATCGTAGGCTTTCACGCCGGTCGCGATCCTTCTCATCTCGTGGATTAGCCAGATAAAGGAACCAAATCGGCGTCTGGCTATGATCGTACTCATGATCTCATCAGGTGTTGCCCTCGCCTCGCACGGAGAGCTTCACTTTAACCTTACTGGATTTTTGACGCAAGCTGCTGCCGTTGTCGTACGTATCGCTTATTAATCCCTGTGATGCGCCGTGATTAACGCTGGAATGGATTTAGTTCGAGGCGTCCCGTCTGGTCATGATCGAGATCCTCCTCCATGGGCTCAAGATGGATCCTCTCGTTTCTCTGCACTATTATGCACCGGTCTGCGCCGCCATCAATCTGCTCGTCATTCCCTTTACGGAGGGTCTCGCACCATTCTATGCAATCGCCGCTGGCGAGATTGGCTGGGGGGTCCTTCTCTCTAATGCTCTGGCGGCGTTTTTGCTCAACATTGCCGCCGTCTTCTTGGTGGGTGCTGGCAGTGGCTTGGTATTGACACTTGCGGGCGTGTTCAAGGTCGGTTCCATTATCATACGTTTGACTGACGGAAGCTTTGAACGGGGATTTTTTGTAAGGATATCCTACTTGTTAGTGGTTCTGTGCTTCTTTTCGGTACACCTATCACGCCGTTGCAAATTTTTGGTGCGACTTTCACAATTGATTCTCACGTTCACTCGTTGAATGATCGATAATAGGTTACTCTGTCGCGCTGTGCGGGCTTGTCTTCTACAAGACGTGCGCTGGAAAGTAATGCGGTGTGGTATTATCCACACTGCCATACCTTGCTAGAAGGTTCCGATAGAATTTCCCTCCTCCAGACTCACTAGACGTGGGGAAAAAAAGAATGCTTTGGTCAAGATCCCTCTCTGCGAATGTCTGTAGTTTACCTACGTTGCTGCCTCGTATGACTTGTCTTGCCGTTCTCTCCTTGGACTGGTTTTCATCTCCCGCTAACTACACACCATGCATCTTTGCAAACTCATTTATAGATTCCATCTACACTATAGAACAAACGATATCCGTTGCTCTTGCTCGGAGTGACAGATAAATGCTACTGAGTGCAGAGATATGACCACCCCTTGTGGGTGGGTATCGATATTCATGTCACCTTGCTTTGACAATTGAGTTTCTAGGGTCTCTACGGCGCAGACAACATTGCCTTTTTGGACGAGTCTAGACGCGTCCCTTTTTGGTATGCACCCATGGAGGGTGCCAGCAAACCCATAATCCATGGGACAACTCACCCCACATCGTCGCCGAGCGCCCGAGTAGACAATGTACGACAACGACCATTATAGAAGACAAGGATCCATCAGTAAGAATAAGTATGCAATGATTACCATGCGTAACAGATCTAAGTACCCCCAAAACACTCAGCATACAGTACTGTACTAGTGGGGCAACAAAGATCCGCTATTGGATAGGTTTTGCGTATACAGTGGAGTGCAGAGGCATCTACAAAAGGATGAGAGCCGTTCTTATCTCTACGCGCCGGTCGCATCGGTGGTTGGAATCTACATGAAACAAGTAAGTACCTCTACTCGAAGTTTCCCCGAAATGTTAACTGAGCTCGCTTGGTTTCTAAAACCTTCTAGAGTATCTTAGATTCACTGAAATCGTCGACGATTCTGAAGTTGGAACTTTCGCCCTGGCTATAGTGAGCAACTTATGAGACAGATGTGTACGGAGCAGCAGCAGCACTTGTTCTGACAGGTGACGAATGTCAATAGAGTGCACGGGGTATGAGTGCACGAGTCTGTCGAGCCAGGTGGAAGCCTTGGTTTTGCATACCAACCTTGTCTCCGCTTAAACAACGAAACAAATGCATATCTCACGGAAATAATCTGGGCATGCTCTCGGTATCCGGAATATATGGTTTCGAGCAGACACGATCAGAGCTCTAGAGTAGGTTAACACCGAGACGGCCCGAGTCGAGCGGTAAGGAAATACAAAATACACGTGCCATGAGCTGAGGTTTCCTGTTCACCAATATTGGTAAGAGAAAGGCCACAACCCCGAGGGGTGCACCGGTGAGTACGCGTCGTGCGGTTCGAGAGAGAGGAGCTGATGCCGGGAGGAAATGTGCGTACCCCAGAAAAGTCTGATTGAAATGATGACTTCGACAGGCATCAATCCATATTTGGTGGTACGGGCTGTCATGTCCCATCCGACGGGCGCGAAGTGGCGACGAAAAGTTCGGAAGCGAGCTGGAAGAATCGCAGCGAAACACTTGTTTTGCTCTACATATGGAGGTGCGTCGGACGAATCACGGGGGATGCGACCCTCTGGAAGCTATGACCGAAAACACGCCAGCCTTGTCCATTGGTTGCGTTCTGCGGGTCATGTCGATGACATACGTTATGCGTAGTGGATCAACTGCCATATCATATCAGACCATGACAAAAGCGCAAATCGAAAACGTAACCAACCGTATTACGGCTCCGGGGTAAAAGACTAAAAACTGGAGCTCGCAAGGGCAACAAACAACTTTCTGGCGGTCAAGCTGGCGGTCTAAATGTTAGACAGGGTAGACAGTATTGCTAGGGACCCAAGAAAGAGGTTGAGGAGGGATGGTAAAATTAGAGTCCTGGCCCCTTGTCAGCGCTCATGCAGGGATACACATGACACACGTTCAGCGCCCTGGGCTAGAAGCAAGGACGTTTTATTACAATTCTGACGGGCCTGAAGGTCAAAATAGCACAGATAATCTTCATTCCAACTCCTGTCGGTCTTGCAGGGAATTTTGCATGGGATGAGCCTGTATGAATAATAGGGTGGAGCAATATGACGCATGACGAGTCGGAGCAGAACGTATAAGGGTTGGATGTTCGACGCTCGGAGCGCTTGTTTTCCAGAAAAGGAATAGTGGTCCAAGACCTTTACATAAGCGACCGATCGAGAAACGCAAGCGAGTAAAGCCTGACAAGTACAACTCACCCAAGTCTTCTCCTTTCCAGTCCGCTCTTTTGTCTTCTCTCCACCATGTACGCTCTTGTCTTTTATTCTACTTGTTCATTGCTCACTCTTGTCCTAGGTCCGACGTCTCCAACGCCGGCTCGGCGACAACGGCTACGTTTGAGACTGCCCTTGCTTTTAACGCCATTGTGTTCGGTATTGAAATCGCCGCATTCACCCTTCTTCGTCCCTACTTCAAAGCCGTGTATGAGCCCCGTACAGTCACCCCACTCGACGAGTGCGCCACTCCATGCTGATTCCATGCCGCCTCTAACTCTCATTTTATCTCGCAGTCAACGTGTTGGGTTACTCAAGACAGGCTTGCTCACATGGCCGATCGCACTCTACAAGGCCAACTACAAAGACATTCAGCGCGTAAACGGGCCCGACGCCTATTTCTTTGTTCGATTTCTCCGCGTGATGATTCGCGTGCTCGTCCCCATCTGGATTGTTTCTTGGATTGTACTTTTGCCCGTCACTTCAGTCAACAATTCTATCCCCGGAAACACCGGACTGAGTAGATTTACGTTTGGAAACATTGCGGCTAACCACAAAGAGAGATATGCCCCCTTTATCATCCTTGTTTGGCTCTCAACCTGTGAGTATTCTATATGCGTTTTCGATGCTGACTCAATTCTTGACACATTTTGTGGGCCGTGCACAGTTTGGATATACTGGAATATCAAGCGCGAAATGAGTCACTTTATCAATGTCCGGCAGCTCCACCTCATCGATCCCGTGCACTCTCGCTCTGCTCAAGCAAACACTATCTTGGTTTCTGGCATTCCTTCCAAGTATCTGTCTGAAAAAGCATTGACACAGCTGTACTCGCGATTCCCAGGTGGCGTGAAAAAGGTCTGGATCAATCGGTATGTCATCCTCCTGGAGCGGAAGTCATCTATTTACATCGCATATGTCCGTCTCTTTGCAGTGATTTGGGGGAGCTACCTACTGTTTACGATCGCCGTCTTGCCGCCTCCGGTAAATTGGAGTCTGCTGAGACTACCTTGCTTTCTACTGCAGCCAAGCTTCGCGCCAAGGCACTCAAAAAGCAAGGTGGCGATGCTGCACACTCCTCAGAGTCAGCTGATGACGCTGAACGTAACCTCACTCTCGCCGAGAAACTCGTTCCACACGGCAAGCGTCCTACTCATCGTCTCCCCGTGGGCTTCTTGCCCTTCTCCCTCCCTTTTATTGGTCAGGAAGTTGACACGATTGACTGGTGCCGGAGCGAGATTTCCACGACCACTGCTCTGCTTCGTCAGGCTCGCAGGACTGTTTCTCAAGAATCTTATCTCCCAGTTTCTGATGATGTGGCGAATGGCAAGAACAGCTCTGAACAGCCGTACCCACCTCTCAACTCCGCTTTCATCACCTTCAACCAGCAGATCGCGGCACACATGGCCTATGGTTCACTCGCACACCACGCGCCATACCACATGGCTGATCGGTACCTCGAAGTTTCGCCCGAAGATGTTCTCTGGGGCAATCTTGGCATGAACCCGTACGAGAAACGTATTCGGATGGTGATTAGCTATGCAGCGACCGCCGCCTTGATCATTCTCTGGGCATTCCCTGTGGCGTTTGTTGGTATTATATCTAATATCGAGGGTCTCTGTGTCCGCGAGAGTTGGCTCGCGTGGCTCTGCACTATCCCGCCAGTGGTCCTTGGTATCATCCAGGGTATCCTGCCCCCGGTTTTGCTCGCGGTTCTCATGATGCTCCTACCTATTGTTTTGAGGCTGTTGGCTCGCTTTGAGGGTATCCCTACCCGTACAGGATTAGAACTTAGCCTGATGACGCGTTACTTCATTTTTCAAGTGATCGTAAGTGTTCTTCGCTATCGGAGAACGTATCCTACTCATCCTATGGGTCCGTAGCATTCATTCCTTATTGTCACCCTGAGTTCTGGAATTGTCGCTGCCCTTCCGAGCATTCTCCAGAATCCCAGCTCCATTGCGAATTTGCTGGCATCGTACCTTCCCCAGGCATCAACTTTCTTCCTTACGTACGGTTTTTTCCCATTCTGACTGACCACTGGGTGCTTATCTATCCCGAATAGGTACGTCACCCTGCAAGGACTTGCCGGATCTGCAGGTGGTTTCCTTGCCATCGTTCAGTTGGTTGTGTATTACGTGATGTTGTTCATTCTCGGAAGCACCCCTCGCTCCATCTACAATATCAAGTTTGGTCCTCGAAGCGTTGCATGGGGCACTTTATTCCCCGTTGTCACACTCCTCACTGTCATCAGTCAGTTCGCGCATTTCTTGCGGAATTCCGTTGCTAATGATTTGTATAGCTCTCGGCTACTCCATCATCTCTCCCATCATCAACGGTCTCGCTGTTCTCGCCTTTTTCCTGTTCTACCAACTCTACAAATACCTTTTCTTGTACCAATACACCCAACCACCGGCTACGGACACTGGAGGCTTGTTCTACCCCAAAGCCATCCAACATGTGTTCGTGGGCATGTACGTCCAGCAGATCTGTCTCTGTGCACTCTTCTTCCTTGCCCGGGATGAGAATAATAATGCAAGCGCAATCCCAGAGGGCATTTTGATGGTGGTATTGATCTTCCTGACTGTGAGTTAGAGCCCTTTTTTGATCTTCAAACTTTGTTTCGCAAGGCTGATGCACTGGTTTCACAGTTCGGATTCAATGTTGTGATCAACAGCTCCTATGGTCCCCTCATCAGCGCACTTCCCCTCAGCATCGCTGACAAGACCTATAAGTCTGAAGGTTCACCTGAGGATGACAACAGTCGCAAGTCAGTTGAAATGCGTCGCGACACCATCGACTCTGCCATCGGTGTCTCCACCTCCGACCCCGGTCCCTCGCAATACCTCGGCCCAGAAAGCCCCGTGCAGATCCAACCGATCATCCAGCGCACGCGCAGCACCGACTCGTCGCCCGATTCTGAAGGTTACTTTGACGACCTCCACTTTTCGCGACACGCGGATGGGACGGTGGATTATGGGTTTGCGCATCCTGCCCTCGCGCGTCCCCAGCGTGTGGTTTGGATTCCGGAGGATACACTCGGGTTGGGGAGGGAGGAGGTCAAGGCGAACGAGGCATCGGGTGTGTTGGCGACCACGGCGGGGGCGAATATAGATGAAGGAGGAAGTGTGAAGGTTCATGCACCGCCGGTGGATTTGAACAAGCTTTGAGGGAGGATTGTGTGTAGTGATTTTTGAAAGGTAGTGCGTGATCTGAATTCTGGTTGTCATCTTGCTTTTGCTTTTCCTCTTTGTTGTTTTCCGTCACTCAAGCTTCGGCCCTCATAATGTCTCGACGTGGATCTCCACCTTTTTTTTGTATATACCCGTGTGCCTCTCCAGTATTGTTGCTGTGGTTCCTTCTTGTGATGACGCTACGCTACAAACATGTACTCACGATTGACACTGATTCATTATGGTGTATTCGTGCACTTGGCTCTTTGCCGGTCACAACGACGTGCAAATCAAAGGTGAACCGGTGACTGTTGTACCTCGATAGTAGAGGGGGGATCGGACATAGGCGTCTGGATATGAATCCTCAAGTCATAAGGTCCGAGCGGTTTCATCCGATGAACTTCGCAGGACGCGTGCTAGTGGCAGGTCTTCCTCCATGATCGTCATCGGTGCAGTGGTGCACCAAGGTACCCTTTTCGATGAAACACTTCGTGGCCTGGTTATCTCTGTGGCTGTCTGGTGCCGACTTGACTTGACTCCCTTCCACTGAAGATAAATAACTACTTGGACTAACACTCCTCGGCTAATTGGGACAGACTGAAGCATTTTCTGTTCGTAGTGACTATATGATGAACTAAGCATATAATTGCTGAACATTCTTTTTCAACCTGCAGTGGCTTTTCATCGCAATCTAGTCACAACATGTTCACTTTCATTTACACCTCACAAATTGGACACAAGACAAATGACTCGGACAAAGATATCAATACTATTATCTGGCAGACTGTTCTCGTTCCGCCCTCCGTAGGAGCTTTACTGCATAACCTCCTCTCGGATATTGTTGCTAGCCGCAAATTGACCCACAGATCTTGACTGAACCCTACCATCACACTGATTAGGATATCACATATCTCGATGATATGAAACAAACTTACGGCCTTGCAGCATCCATCCACGGTAGGTCCAGTAATGTACTCGGAAGGGACACTGCGTTCAATTCGAGATCGGAATGCAGATATCATCAGTCTGTCACATTGATGAGTATATGTTTCCCATCCACCTGCAAGATTACACTTACAACTTGGATGCAATCTTGCTCGGTGGGTTCGGTAGGCAAAGCGTTGACAACGGCAAACGCAGTCAAACCAGAGAGGACAGCGAAGAAAGAGAAACGCATTGCGATCGAGTTGGAATTGGAAGGCTGGAGGTAAGCTCGAGTGCTTGGTGGACTAGGGCAGTTAACAGCAAGTATTTATACCTTTCCACAAAGTGGTCAGTGCGCAATATCGGCTAACAGAGAAAGCATGTTATTCGGGCACAAGCACCAAACAGAAGCGGGGTGATCACGAATTCCTTTAGATTTCGTCACATCTGTCTTGGGCGTTGAGAATCAGTTCGTACTTTGTACTTAGTAGTGCCCTTCATTCAGAAGCAATATGTAAAACAATTACTGTATGTGTGAAAAAGTCCGAACAGTTTCACAATTGCATTGAACACGGCTTCGCAAAAGTGGACCCCCGGCACTTCGCGCTGTTGGCAGCTTATGCTGTCTCGAGAGCACTGTTTCCTCATTTTTTTTGCGGTCAAACCGTACATTAAAATAATGAAATTCGATTTTAGCATCACTAATGCAGCCACAAAGGGATGAATTCTTATATTTCATGTATTTACTACATGTTTCTTTCACATTGAATAATCATATATTCATGCAGTTTTGACTCTGTTTCAAAGCCAAAGCAAAGATACAGAGAAAGGGGGGAACATTTTTTATAGTATACAGATTTATCTACAAAGGGGGAATATGTAGTCGGAGTAGGGGAGGGCTAGCAAACCCGAGAATCTTGAGCTGACCGAAAGAGGTAATTTTTTGGGAGTAGTGGCACAGCTGACCAGAACTGAATTGGACTCAATGAATAACCCCAAGGCAAAGTAACTACATGTAGCCAAAGGGGTGTGAAGATGCGAAGAATCAATGAGAAATGAGAAATGTGTGCTCACTGTCTCAGGCAGCGAGCACGAAGGTTCTGTTCCCGTTGAGGCGGCATAGTATGCCACCACCAGCGCCGATGACACACAGGCAGGAGGTGTCGGGGGTCCCCTTTTGTGGCAGTAATTCTCTTGGGAATGCACAACACTCCGAGTCGTCCAAACTTGCTTCTAGTCATTGGTGTCCCCGCGGACGGACAAGAATAGCATAAAACCTTTGCATTGTGAAGCTGAAGGGTAACGTGTCTGTGTGAGTCTGCACCGCGACTGGGGTATCAGCTCATACGTTAGTCTGAGCCGAGCTACGAACTGGACTAGTAAGAATTTGAGCTTGTCTTTACTTGATTTGCAGAATCCTTGTTCAGCATCTCACGTACTGAGATCGGGAGGTATTCGGCCGCTCCTCGGGTCTGTACGTTGCACCGAATATTATTGAACTTTCAAAAAATACAAGGCTGCTCCAAGGCCGGTCTCCTCAGCTCCCTCAGTTTCTGGTAATAAGGGACAACCTGGTTGATGGTGCATTCTCAACATGTCGTCCATGGTGATCTATCTGGCGTACGTACCCTGGCCGTGGCCCCCTTTTCATCGCTCGTGGTCAAATGTACTGGTCCATGCTGATAGGGGCACGTGTATCGCAGACTTAGTGGGCTGTGCATGTCGTTGACGGGAATAAGTGGATCAAATTTTGCTTCGACTCGTAAGACTAAAGGACCACGCGGTGATGGGTCCTGGATTATTCTACCTTGACAGTTCGCACACAACCAAAATATGACGAGAGGAACCTGCAGAAATCGATGAGAAAGCAAGCACCCTGCACCACCACACAATTATTGGGGGTACACATTTATTCCTGGATAAAACCTATGATATGATGTTAACAGACTCACATGTGTGCGCAAGATGTCGTACATCATGCATCATGAGGAATTGACTACCAGTCAAAAGCGGGAGAACACAGACACAATACTCGGTCCCAAATGCCACCTCTAAAAGTCCAGATAATCCTTTCCCGCGCCCCATGTCTGCGCACCAGTGCCTGCCGTCCCATACGGGTCCTCAGGTACTGCGCCTTCGACATCTTTGAACGAGAACTCGCGTTTGAACTTTGCTTCGAGAGAAGAGAGTGTAGCGATGAGCTTCGTGCAAGCTTGTTCGAGTACTGCTTGCGGAGTGATGGTGCCATCTGTCTGAATTTTGAGGAGGAAGTGGGGGTGGAGTGGATGTGGAACTTTGTAGCCTGCAAAGAGCACTTGGGGCATCGAGAGCACTTGGCTGTATATACGGAGGTTGACGGAACGAGGATTGAGATGCGAATGGAGAGGACAGAGGAGAGCGGCACGTACGCTCGGAGCATGTTACCTAACGTATGATCCTGCTTGACGACTTTGAACGTAGCAGCGTTTGGGATTTTGGTGTCCTCTGTTACTTCGACCCTGAGAGGGCATCATCCATCAAGAATGGGCTCGCGATCATGGCCACGGGACACGTACGGCTTCTCACCATCTTCGAGAACATATAGCTCGAATCGATTTGGTACGTTCATGATGGGTGTTCACCACAAGTTGCACTCTGGATACACTATAGCATCCAAAGTCCGTAGAACAGTAACTGGCGGCGAAAGTGGTCAGCGCACTACTCTGACGAGATGACAACGTAGAATGATCTCAGAACAAAGTTTGTTTTCATGACAGCGTTCATCGACAATAAATATGGGCTCGCGGCCCCATCATGTTCGCTTTCGTTAAAGAGATATCCTCACCTTGAAGTTGGACTCTGGAAGTGTGGCGCAAAGCCGCGAATTCAAACTCCGGCAGAGCTTGCCAATCAACCTGGTTTACGCAGGGTACCCCGATATCGACCTCTCCCCAAGGTCAGTCCATGCCCGTTCAACGTCCTTTTCGTCCAGAATACTGTCCATACGACCATTGAAGTTGATGGAGCGCATATATGCGTGTGATCGGTCGGGATGGACAGCTGGATGGATCGAACGCTGCTCAGATGACTCAGGTGAATGTGTACTCATGGCCTTGTACAGAAAATGCCGACCCACCTCTCGAAGACTCGCAAGCACCGTGGGCATGTCTCTGCCGGCCACGGACGTGTTGGGAAACACCGTAAACACCCCGGAGGTCGTGGTCTCGCCGGTGGTATGCACCACCATCGGTATGTCACTCAGGTTTGACTTTATGGGGATAACTGGCAAACGATGTTCTACTTGGCATGTAGTATCAACATGGACAAGTACCACCCTGGTTACTTCGGTAAAGTGGGTATGCGCCGATTCCACTTGACTCGCAACGCACAATGGCGGCCCATCATCAACGTCGACAAGCTGTGGTCGCTTGTTCCCGAAGACGAGAAGGAGGGACTGACAGAAGACTCTGAGGTTGTGCCAGTTATTGACATTCTCCAACATGGATACGGAAAGGTATTGGGCAACGGAAAGTGAGTTGATTGCGAGCCTGTCAGCTCGAGTCTTGTTCGACGGTTCATGCAGACTACCAAAACTGCCATTCATTGTGAAAGCGCGCTTTGTCTCCCGAAAAGCCGAGTGCGTGTCTAATTTTGTGGCTGCTCGTGGTCGCATGCTGACGGCGTTGGCAGGGCCAAAATCAAGGAGGCTGGTGGAGTTGTATCGCTTGCTGCATAGGTTCTTGCTGGTCCGATTTTATCTGTTTCACTACTTTTTCCTACTACCACGTCTATGACCCGACATGCAAGCAACATAGCACCGATGCTCCATGCACCTCTCGTGTGATCCAAGGAAACTGTAAGGCGTGAGGTGGATGCTGTCCAAAATACCCGCCGAGCAGCCGAGTGATAATCTCGAGTCCGAAAGAACCTGATTGGCTGGTGTGGACCCAAATGCGTGGCAAAGCGGAGGAACTGAAGGACTGACGTCGAACATGTCATCCATCTCGACCTGGTGTGGGTCCTTTTCTTCTCTCTCCCTTCCTCTCCACTCTACAACTTTTTCTTTTCTTTTCTAGACCATAATCAATACTCCACCTGGAATCGCACTCGCCGAATTCAAGCCTCCCCTTTTCTCGCCCGCACCGAAACCCAAACATCCCGTGCGGCCACTGCAATGGCCCAGAACGGCGCCGTCGTTGTCAACGTCACTCCAGCAGACAACGCGAACAAGAAAGAGTCCAAACAACTCTTTGGCCCTGACATCGGTGTCGTCAACAACACCCCAGCTTGGGCACACTCCGTGGGAAAGAACGCTGCTGCGGATTCCCTCTCTGCAGATGTCATCAAGAGCTGGATAGCGAAGAGTAAAGAGGTCATATCTACCATTACCTATACTTCCTATCTAACCCCGTTTCAGCCTTCTCAGCCTACGACCACCCTGCAAGCACTCGTTAACCTCAAGCGGCCGACCCTCCGCTTGCTCCCACTCATTATCGCACCCGGAGATGACCCTGACCAAGCAGACTCTCACCATCACCATGGTTTGGAGTTCGAGTACGACTGTGACGCACCAAAGTGCAAAATCGATGTAAACGTGATCCTCCCCACCGATCACCCTCTTGCCGAACACGTCGACTCTCGGGGCTTCTCCCGCATCCTTGTCTTCCACTCCGTTGTTGACGGTGGCTTTGGTAAATTTCTTAAATTAGAGGAAGATGCTACTTTGGAATTGGGCAGATTCGAACAGTCCGTTCGCCCGCAGGACGTCGCGTCGGAGCAGCCTGCCGACGCGCAAGCCACAGGACCTGCTGTATCAACCCCTCCAAACGGTCATCAGAGAAAGCGCTTCACGGCCTTCCGCTTCCGCAAACGCTCCGGTGACCGTGCTACTTCAGGCCCTGCCTTGGCCGTCGTTGATGCTGACACTGCCAATGCTTCTGCGGAATCCGGAAAGGAAAAAGGGTCCCAGGATGACATGCGAGAAGGTGTTAGGGTAACTATCCGTCTGTCCGCCTTGGACGACGAAGGTATGGATGTGCCCACCGTCAATGAACAGACCACGTATCTTCACATCGTCCGCGTGGGTACACCTCCCGCTGCCGACGAAGAAGACACCAGAGCGTGGGTCGTCAAAGTCATCAAACGCGAGGCGACGGTTAGTGTTTATTATCCATTGTTGCGGACCATCTTACCCAGTCTTGCAGATTGGGCCGCACACATTCCATCTCCATGAGATCTACGGTCTCGCCGCCCAGTCGTCTGCCCCAGCGCACCCTCATACCTCTTCTCCCACAAGTACAGACGCTCATACCTACCCGCCTACCGCAAGTCTTTCTACACCTGCAACTGTTCATGAGGACGAACCTTCCTCAGAGTGTCTACTCTGTCTCTCTTCGCCTCGCGAGGTCATCCTCCTTCCGTGCCGTCACCTCGTGGCTTGCAAGGAGTGTGCAGTCAACATGGTTGAATTTGGCGCGGGAGGCAACATTGTACACAATGGAGACACCAATGCACCCGCGAACGCCGGTGAGGATGCTGCTGCTGGAGGGGGGGGCAATGGCGCAGCAAACACGAGTGGTGTGGCCGAGGGGACTAACCCACCGACTGTCCCTCCCCCGAACCCGCGTAGAAAACGCAAGGCCAAGGGGTGGTTCTGTCCTGTTTGCCGACAACGTCAGTATTTTATTTTTATTTTTTCAAGTTTCAATCCAACATGTTTGACCCGACCATTCGTAGCTTACACGTCCCTTCTACGCATTTCTACGACGCCACTGACGAAGGACATTTCTGATGATGAGAACCGTGGGTCTACCTCCATCGACGATCCTGAGAACGAGCAGGAGCAGGAGCAGGAGCAGGAGCAGGAGCAGGAGCAGGAACACGAGGATGCCGAGGGTGCCGAGGTGAACGGTGGCACTGGTACTCCTGGGCTCGTGCCTGCGAACGGTGACCCCCTCGCGGCGCCAAGCGGCATGATGAACACTTTGCGTTCTGGATTCCGTAACCTTACGCTTGGCAGTGCGACACGCTTAGAGAGCGACACGCTTCCAAGAGATGTAGAACGTGGGCTTGGGTCGCAGGCCATTGCCACTTGATCGATACATGACACTAACTTTGGATGGATAGTTGTGTTTTTTGTATTCCTTCGTGCTTGCTATGCCCGTTCTCAATGTTTGTACTATAGTGCCATTGGCTGATGTTGTTATACTGTTTCTTTTTTCTTTTTTCTTTCTTTGCCATGTCAAGTTAACTTGGTACTGGTGTTGTATTTGCCGGACATGGATTGGATTGTCACATCACCCTACTCGATTCCCTCTTCTTGCCCTTTTTGCTCACTTTATCCGTGATTTTATTGGAGCGTATCGTACTCTTCTGTGAATGCACAAGTAGTACGCCAGTATGAACTCATTGTTGTCTTGCCTCTGTCGGATGTTGGTGGCCTAAGTAAGCCGAGGCACGAGGCGGCTTAGGGTCCCTTGGAATGACGCTAAACAACGTCAGCAGTGATCAATAATCTGCGCGTGTCGCTGCGTTCGGTGAGTCAAGAGAAGACAGTAAATATCGAATGAGTAGCCAGATCATACAATGGGTGTATTTCGATTATTTGCGGCTTGAAGCGTCGTACGTGGCACCGCCCGTGGCACTGGAACGCAACTGCCCTTCGTTCGACTCAGCCATCGTCGTTCTATGGAATTGGCAAAAAGGATCATCCTTCAGATTGCATCCGCATCCCAGCGCGTCATCAGCGCCGCGACTGAGTATGCCAGTCGCAGGGGGTTCAGGAACGTCCAGTCCAGTCACTTTCGGCTGGAGAAGGAGATGCAGAGGATATCCGTTGCCACCGAGGGCATGCTAGGAGTCCTCAGCAAGTCTTCTCTCCCAAATGGCCCTCCACTTGATGATCGACTTCAGGAATGGTTTTCAACCGACGAGCTACCCACATGTCTGGACACGTTGAATCAGATGGAGAGGATACTCCAGAGCGATACCTGGATAAACACAATATTCAACTTTATGAATACCCAGCGCTCCTCGTCCCCGGAAAACAAGATCAACAAGGTCGTCAAACTCTTTGATTCGCGAAAAAATTTCTTTCATTTCTTGTTGACGACAGACGTCTGGCGAGTCTCCTACTGGAACTGGGACCGACTTGTGAATGATGCTACTTCTCAGGAATTGCGAGGAGCCCCGACAACAACCACGGTCACGAAGTTCGGCTCACGCGCTAGATGGGCTAGCTGTTGAACGAGTGCTTGAGCCGAACATAGAGTGAGTGGGCATGTGTTGTGACGGAATGCTGCTCAAACTGACCATTCAACAGTGCCACGAAAGTCAATCAGGCTATAAACAGTGTTCCGGACGCTGCGGCAGGCGGGCCGACATCAAACGAAGGGAGGGTGGACGATCGTACGTGTATGACTGCGTCACACGGATAGAGGACTGAGTTGCATTCACAGTGAGGAAACTGGATGATATCCTGCAGTGGCTCGATGGATTGAGTTGCGCTGCCAAACAGGAAGAGTCTCTGTCGTTACGACAACCTGATACCTGCACATGGTTGAATTCCACCCCCGAATACGAGTCTTGGAGGAATAATGACGATTCATCCTTGTGGTTGCAAGGGAAACGTGCGACGTTCAACCCTGTATGAAAATATTTTCATGGCTGATATGACCTGATCACAGCCGGTTCGGGGAAGACAATACTGGCGTGCGTTCGCATCCCGCACCACGCATCGGTGCTCACCCCGATTCCAGGTCGTTCGTGGTTGATTCACTCAAAAACAAGCGACGCAGTGGAGAAACCTTGGCATTCTTCTACTGTGATTTTCGAAACGATCGTTCCACGAGTGCCGCCGAGGTGATGCGATCACTCCTTTCGCAATTGCTCCGCTACGTCCGTAATGGAAACATCGATCTCAGAGAACTGGTAGATGACTTGGTCAGAGAAAGGGATGGTGACACACCCATCCTCACTAACGTCAAACATCTCGCCACCTTTATCTCCCAGACAGCAAAGCAGTTCAGCCATCAGCCGCTGGTTGTAGTCGACGCTCTGGATGAGTGCAAGGATGTCGAGAAGCTTCTTGATGGTCTCTTTATCTTGGTTAAAGGCGGTTTTCGGCTCTTCGTTACTAGTCGACCCCTTCAGATCATCAAGGATAGTCTCCGTGGTCTCTCTTCCATCTCGATAGGTAAAATGGCAGGCGCGGTCTTGTCGGATATTGCATTGCATGTTACGAGAGAACTAGATTCTCGTCGACGGTTAAGAGACCTCAAGCTTGGCCTCAAGATGAAGATTCATTCCATCTTGTGTGACAGGGCGGACGGCATGTAAGATCTGTCGTTGTATATCTTCGGGCTCATGCTCATGATTTCAAGGTTTCGGTGGGTCCAGTGTCAGATTGACACACTGAACCAATGTGCAACCAGAGCAGAGATCCGGGAAGCTCTCGATAACCTGCCAATTGGTCTCGACGAAACATACCAGAGGATTCTCCTCGCGATTGACACAGGGTCACCCGAAGGAAGGCTTGCATTGCGAGCGTTAATGTGGCTCGTTGGCGCGTTACGACCCCTCCGGTTGCCCGAGATCCTTGATGGACTTACATTGGACCTTGGCAGGCGGCTCATGGATCCTGATATTGGTCCTATGCACAAGGGTGCTTTACTGGACGCGTGCGGCAGTCTCGTGACATACAACGAGGACACGGATATTCTTATTTTATCCCACTTCAGTGTTAAGGTGAGTTGCGAGCTATGATTGGTTTGTCTGTGCTTTAACACGTTGGAGTAGGAGTATCTCACTGGGGATCTTACCCGAATTAAGTTACCGCAATACCACATCAGCTACCAAGATACCCACGAGCACCTCGCCCGGCTCTGTATCTGTTATGTTACTCTATACCTCAAGCATGTCCACGGATCCAGTCAAAAAGATTCACTGACCCGCATTATGCGCACAATTGGCGGGCGATCTCTTAACGCTACTGGACAGTGGTCCCACTCCTCAGAAAACCCTTCCACTGTGTTGTCCGTGTCGCAGGAACTCCTCGGTTACGTGTTTACTCACGGGTTCCACCATCTTGCATACCTCGGGTCATCAAATCGCGTTGTTTTGGAGGACATGGTGACTCTTCAATCAGACATACAGCGACACCACGATGCATGGGAAGTGATGCGTCGGGTGTCACAACGTTATAAGCTCTCAACCCCGTGGCCAGGGCGGAAGCACGATTTCATGCTTTATATCCTCACAGCCTTTGCTTCCGATTCACTTCTTCATGCATTCCTCGGTCACAACCGTAAAGTGTTGAAGATAAAGTACCGGACAAACCCCCTGATATACGCTGCATACTTCGGCAAGGTCCAACACGCTCAGTTGTTACTATCACACGGCGCTAAAGCAAACGAGAGTGGATTGGTCGTTGACGCATCTGGCCAGGCACTACCACTTGAAGTCGCTGTCAGTCGACAACACGATGCGATGGTCGATCTGCTCTTGTCAACTGGGAGCATTGTGCCCCACTGGCTATTCACTTTCTCTACAAATAACAACTTTCCCATTCGCATCACCAGGAGGCTACTACAGACCGACGAATTTGTGGAGTGGGCAGCAGAACCGGGGAATAGACTGCCTTCGCCC
The DNA here is from genome assembly GCA_038091165.1 of Rubroboletus pulcherrimus. NCBI lineage: Eukaryota > Fungi > Basidiomycota > Agaricomycetes > Boletales > Boletaceae > Rubroboletus > Rubroboletus pulcherrimus. The sequence continues at coordinate 22,626 of JBBPNY010000265.1, forward strand.
GTAGGATTACTCGAGCGACGACCTCCTTTGGTGTATGAGAAGGATATCATCGTCATGATACGCAGACTCGTCCAGGTCGGCTTGGATCCTGCGGCCCGTAATTCTGCTCAGAAAACGGCTATTCACTTCGCAATTGCAGGAGGATACCAGGCTGTCGTGGTGTATCTCCTATTAATAGGCACGCCACTCCCATTCGACTTCATGTCGGCTCTGTCAAGAACCACATCCTCGGAGAGAATGCCAATGTTTCGCTTGATTGTCGATGCAGGAGCAGACGTCCGTGTCAGTGAAGCTACTGCGTTACACCTGGCTATGAAGATCCTGGAGCAAAACGAGTGCTTGGAGGCTGTCAAAATCCTTGTAGGTGCTGGCTGCAAGCCTTTTCTGCACGACAACGCTGGCAAGACCCCTCTCCACCTTGCATTGGAACAAAGATATCACTCTGTTGCAGATTATCTGCTGTCACAACAGAGATCGGCTCCTCTGGATGCGCTGTCAGCCGTAGTGGAAAGTGAATGTCCAACAACATGGCGGGTCGGGACCGTCCGTGCGCTCATTAATGATGGGGCAAACATACATGGTGTTACAGCCTATGGAGACGGTTTGTTACACCAAGCGGTGAAGTCTGTTGATGAGCACCACGGTTTGGAGATGGTTAAATTCCTCGTCGACGCTGGTTGCAATCCTTTCCACCACAATGTACAAGGCAAGACACCTTTCCACATCGCGTTGGATCGCAAGTTTCCTCTCCTCGCGGATTACCTCCTCTCAACTGGGAGACCCCTTCCTCCTGATACTCTGTTTTCCGTACTACACAGTGCACTCCCAGCGGTTTGGAAAGCTCAGACAATCCGCTCTCTCGTTGCGAAAGGGGCTGACACGCGCGGATTTTCGGCTGAGGGAAACACCTTGTTGCATGCCACAATGCTCGTTCTTGATGAGCGACAAGGTGCGGATGTAGCCAAACTCCTTGTCGACGTTGGCTGCGATCCCTTCATGCGCAATAACGGCGGCGAGACACCTCTCTATATCACGTTGGATCGCAAGTTTCCCCTTCTCGCGGATCATCTACTCTCAATTGGCAGACCTCTTCCTCCCGATGCTCTCTTTGCCATAGTGCACAGTGCACTCCCCGCAGCTTGGAGAGCTCAGACAATCTGTTTTCTTGTTAGCCGAGGGGCTGATCCATCTGGGCTTTCAGCCAATGGAAGCACCTTGTTGCACACCACAGTACTTGTTCTTGACGAGCCTTTGGGTTTGGATGTAGCCAAACTCTTTGCCAGCGTTGGCTGTGATCCCTTTGGGTCCGATGGCGAGGCGCCTCTCCACATCGCGTTGAATCGCAAGTTTCCCCTTCTCGCGGATTATCTGCTCTCAGTTGGCAGACCTCTTCCTCCCGATGCTCTCTTTGCCATACTACGCAGTGCACTCCCCGCGGCTTGGAGAGCTCAGACAATCTATTCTCTTGTTAGTTCAGGGGCTGATTCATCTGGGCTTTCAGTCGACGGAAACACCTTGTTGCACGCCACAGTGCTTGCTCTCGATGAGCGCCTAGGTTTGGATGTGGCTAAACTCCTTGTCGGCGCCGGCTGTGGACCGCTCACACGCAATGTAGCAGGCGCGACCCCACTTCACATGGCTTTGAAGCGGGGATATCATTCCATGGCAGATTACTTGTTATCGGCAGTGAAACTTTCCGCTTCCGACGCCTTGTTCATCGTGCTAACAAGGAGATGCTCGGTGGACTGGATTGTCGAGAGCCTCGATCCATTTATCAATGCAGGGGCTGATATGTGCAGCATCACACCGGACGGCAACAGTCTAATACATGCTGTGATGGTATCTCAGGAAGATGCATGTTTGAAATTATTGAGACTCCTTGTTCGTCATGGATGCAACCCTTCTTCTCGCAACAGGGAGGGTAAAACAGCACTCCACATTGCAGTAAACAAAGTATATGTCTTTGTCATGGAGTATATCCTTTCACTGGATCGATCAATCCCGGACGACATCCTCTTCTCTGTGTTGAAGTCGCCATCCCGGAGTACACTACTCATACTTCCTATCCTCATCGACAAAGGGGCAAATATGAACGCTATGATGGACGGAGACACCCTCCTGCACATCGCTATATCTTCATTCCGAGATGGTTGCCTTAGCAATGAACGCTTCGTTCCGGAACTGATCGTGAAGACTCTCGTCGATGGTGGTTGTGACACCTTTGCGTCAAATTCTTGTGGAAAAACACCTCTTCACCTTGCAGTGGCCGAAGGATATGTCACCATCGTCAAGTATCTGTTGTCAATCACCACCCTGCCATACTTGCCTGCCGATATCTTGGTTTGTGCTCTTGATGGGAAAGCCGCACGCGCAAACTGGAAAGACACACATGGTGTGCTCCAGCTTCTCATTCGCAAAGGTGCCAATGTACATGTTCGAGCGGCTGAGGGAGGAAGCCTTCTACATGTGGTCTTCAAAAAGTATCAGTGTCCGCTTCAAATGCTACCCCGTGGTCCCAACACACGCCCATCAACACTTATGCCTCCCCTATCGCCCCTTTCACCCTCTTTCACGTCCATATCTGGGGACGCGGCGCCGTGGATTGACATCGATGACTCTCATAACTCACGATTGCCAAGCGATACCACCCAACCGGACCGCAGGATCCCTCAACCAGCAATGCCAGAAGAAGACGACAATACGGGGAGACCTCTGTATCCTTCGTACACCTATCCAGGACTCGGCAGTCTACTGGGGATTATCAGAATCCTTGTTGATTCTGGTTGCGATCCCTCACAATGTGATGCCGATGGACACCCGCCCGTTTATTACGCCGTACTCGGGGGTCATGTTGACCTTGTGAGGTACCTCCTCCGGAGAACCGTTCCTCTGCCTCAGGACCTGCTGGGTGCCGTGGATTTAGCCCCACGGTATGCCCGACATGAGCTCAGGGGAGTGTTGGCCAGATGGGAATCTCCCGTTTGAGGTTGGGTTACACGTTTCATTATGCTTCCGATAGGATTGTTGACCTCCACCTTCGTCTGCAGATGCCCTCCTTCTCTTTATGCCACTGTGCATACATATCATCCATGATCACCTGTATGACGAATCACTAGTTACTACACAGACCATCGTATTTCCTCGTAGTCGATTTCTTGTCTTGTAATAGTTTTGAGGTAGGATGATGCGTCTCGTTAGGCTTCCGATCGATAGGATGTTGACCCCCCACCTCCATGTACAGATGCCTCATTCTCTTTGTGCCACCCTGCATACGTATCATACATTATCATACATTATCACCCGTACGTCGAACCACGAGTACCACACAGACCATCGTATCTCCTCGTAGTTGATTTCTTCTTGTAATACCAAACAGTTTATATATCCGTGCGTGCACACCCACATCTACCCCTATAACATCGCCCCCCTCTTCGATAGCCTCGCTCCCTGGCGCTGTTGTTGTTGTTGCTGCTGCTGCTCCAAAAAACCGCCCTGTCCACCCGGACCAGCACCAGGCGGGCTTCGGAGCGCATCCAACGTCCACTCCTCCCTCAACCACCGACACACTGCCCTAAACGTCGACAACGATCCCTTCTCCTGCACCAACACGATCGCACACGCGTAACCGACCGCCATCGCCTGTTTGCCCAACGCATGCCGAGGAGACATCAATGAAGAAGTCGTGCCAGTGGACGCCGCTGACGCGCCCATAACCGGCGCCCCAGTGCCAATCGACG
>JBBPNY010000266.1:0-26289 GCA_038091165.1 Rubroboletus pulcherrimus
ATCGTTTATGGAGGCAACTTCATCGTCAATCTCGTTGCCAAGCAGTCAGAGTTCTCCAAGGAGGAACAGCTCGAAGGGAAGTTGCACGCAGAGTTTAACCACTTGAAGGGCGCCATCAGCCTCGAAGGCTCAGTAGAGGCAAAAATGCGTGGAGAGTTCAGGGACATGAACGATAAGTTCGAGCTTGTCGTATGTGCATGCATGCATACTCGGTATAGTTGTTGACCCTTCCGTCGTAGATACACGGCGACGTTGCCTTAGAGCAGGTCCCGGTTAACCCTGAGGATGTCCTGGACACCTTCCCAGACGCCGCCATGCTCATCAGTGATGGTGGAGGGGTCCCGATCTCTGTTACCCTTCAGCCGATCCCCCAGAAACTAATCACCGGAAGCCTCGTTTATCAGCTCGATGCAGATTTGGTGGACGATGTCTTGAAGGCGTTTTCATTGCTTGATGATATCCGCAGCCGTTTCGTTGTCCTGCAGGACACTGTCAAAAGCTTACAGGATTTCATTCCTGGGCTGGATCAAACCGTTCGCCTCGTCGCTGCTAAATACACCAAAGACCATAAAACGCTGCTCCATGAGCTCCGCAACTTTCTAGACGACTATCAACACGGGAAGATGCCAGATTCCAATTGTCTTTTCATGGAAAAGAAAGGAGATTCCTGTGGCATCACAGGAAGCAAAGTGCTTCAGGAGGCCTTGAAGTTGTACAACTACCATCTCGATCCGAATCACACAGATGAGCTATCGAGTCCATATCCCTCCAGCCTCGCGGGGTTGGAGAACGAGCTCTTCAAGTTCCAGAACTTCGCCTTCGATATTCAGAGACTGAGGAAATCTCTAGAGAAACCCCCTCCCTCGAAGTCCGTCGAGACCCCGGCGAGCTCAATGCTCCTGAAGAACATCGAGGACGTCTGTAGGGCTGTCAGAATGCAGGACAAGATTCCGTTATTTATCATGACCCCCCTCACTGTCAATGCGTTGAATCTCACCGCAGAGAAACTAACACCTGATCTCGCCATTGTACGCTTTCTGGCGATGTTTCGCGAGTATGCTGCATATTTCAAGGACCCCTCCAGCCCAGCCTACATTCTGTATGCGGAGGATCTGAATCGTTTGGAGCTCAGGTTGCCCAGCGGTGGCATGTTTTCTGGGCTCACCAATCCTTCCATCTTTATCGGTCTAGTCGATAAGAAAGGCAGGTTGACTTGGTCTGCTCCACCGCCAGCCATGGATCTTTCCTTGAAACTTCACCAAAAACCTTCGTCTCAGAAACGGTACGTGACGTTTTAGAGATCTTTTGCAGCGCATTCAATCTGTTGCACTCATATATAGCGGTGATTTTTCGTTCGACGTCGATCTTGTGGACGTCACACAGTCATTCAGCTTTCATATCCGAGCAAAGGCACCCAAACCTGCCTCGAGTGACAATCGAGTGATTTGCTTCGTGCAATATGCTGAGAGCAAAGTCTCGTTCTTGCAGTTTCATACACCCCTCAAGGTTACACTCAAACGTCAAGATAATGCGGCTGCCTTGATCAGCTCTTCCGCGTCTCCTGCATTGCCAGCGGGTGAGCTATTCACGACGACATTCGTCCAAGACACCGAGGAATGCAAGTGGGTCCTTTACCTTGGCAAAAATCCAGTCGCAACCGTGTTGTACACGGGTCCTCGTGAGCTCATTCAAAAAGCCGTGAAAGTGAGTACGTGGCGCAATCGACTGAGACACAACTCACCGCTTGACAGCTACAAATCGCTTATCCGGACGATGTCTCGTGGTGGGATGGTGAGGTAAGCCGTCAACATGATCGCGGTATCATACCCTCAAGGCCTCATCGCCCCCTAGGTGTATGAAGTAAAGGCGTTCTCGTATGCTCTCACAAAAGTGCGTTCGAGGCCCTGCACCGTTCGCTGTACGCTAATACATACCACCATTCCAGGAACAGATCGCTTTTGAAATACAAAACTCAGAAGCGACGACGAAGTGAATTTCGAGACAATGTCACTAAAGTTGGTTATCCCTGGCACAGAGAAAGGTCGCCGTTGTGTACCGATATTTTGCTACTTCGCCGTCCAAATTATCAGTACTTGTGCAATTGGTGTGGTCGGTTCGGACTGCGGGCGAGATGCACGGTGAAAATTAGGTCAGAACAAACGCAACCGAAAGGGGATTGTGGCTGTGTAACTCTTTCGCATGGAGTGCACCGTGCTGTTACTGTAATTTTTTTTTTGAAAGCATTTGTCTCGTTGGAACGCTATATACTTGGGACAAACCAGTAGCTAAGACAAAGGGACACCTGTGCCCCGTTGTTCCCGCCCCGTCATGGTTTGGGACACGCAGACTAATCTGCAGCACATCTGTGAGATACATCACATGTGAGAGGGGCCCGGGCTAGCTGACAGTGTGCGATAGGTAACAAATACCCGGCCGCTGTGGTACGGGTGGAATAGGGATGCGGCACGAAAGTTGAATGGTATATCCGGAGGGATGGGAAGAGGGAGGTTAGATAACATTGAGGCGATGGGTGAAGAAGAAAGGACTACTGGGGTAATTTGATGGGCCCGTGAACGTTGAAAGGAGGTATGTCGGATGCATACTAACGTTCGAGCAGGTCGTCCCGGTAACCTAGGGCAGTCAAGACCCAACACGTGGATGGCTCCCTGCCGAGTCCTCAGGATCCCCTAGTGCACTCCATGGGCAGGTGCAGTTTCCTCCGTCGATTGACGAGTATAAGATGCAGTCATGTCGTCGGTCGTCGTGCGAATTCCTTGTCCTGCTAAGCGCTAGTGAGTTGTGTGATCTAATTGAGTGTGGGGCGAACTTGCTGTTTTTTTTTTTTCCACATCCGATATCGTTTCCTCATCCAGACCTCTCATATTCCTTCCAACCATTCTTTGTGCATCACCGTCCACTGCGTCCAAGCAACCACCGTTTGCTGCCCTCGTCGTACATACTGGCCTACTACTCTCGGAAAGTCGACGTTCCACCCCGGTTCCCAATGGCATCCACTATTCTCAACGAGAACTCGGGCGGACGCTATCACTGCAAACCGTTGACCTCGGGCTCGTCGAAGCAGCGATTAGTCTCCCAAAACCAGACCTAGGCCGCAGCTTGTCTGTCTGATCAGTCGAGCGGCGATACACGGAATAGAAGGATAGACGGAATCCCTGCGGACGAACTGACGCCAGCGATTCATAGCTCGGAAACGCTGTCATGCAGACGGCGGCCTTGGGACCGAATGCGTAACTCAAAACGTTCTCATGTCAACGGAGGGGAACTATATGTGTGGGATTGACGAGCACCGCCACGACAAACCCCCCAAGGACCGCGACGTCAAGCGCTACATCTAATACTTGCTATCTTCATCGTGGGACGACGCGGATCAAACATGTGGTTCAGGATCCAAATCCAACCCTAGTTGCGGGGACACTCAAGAGTGTAGATCCCATTCAATCAAAAAACCACACCGTTTTCAATCCTTCTCGGACGACCTGACAAGGGGGTAGATTGAAGTGCGCAGCGTTGACATAGAAAAACAGGTAAACGCTCGAGCTCCAGGCAGGAGTACTTTGAAGGGAAAGGCAAAATGGGGCGGAGTGAGAAAGGGAGCGCAGAATTAAAGCACAAGCACCACGATAAACCAAAAACCGGATCAATGTACGCATCGTGTCGTATCAACTTGCAAGGGAAGGCTATAAGCGTTGTGGTGGTAAAATGTAAAAAATAGAAGGGTATGAAATAAAAATGCGGGCACCAAAGGTATCAAAAAACTTCCAGCGTTGGAGGGCCAAGAGGGAGCACATTCAAGCAAGAGGACATCGCACAAAAAGACAAAAAGAAATGCTGGGGAAATAACGCAAGGAAGGGCAACGCTAGATCCTATAAAACAAGGACAAAATACACATTTTTTTTAGTTAACGAAGACCAACACCAGCAGAAATGAACCGCGTCCTCGGCGAGGAGCACCAAACGTCCAGGACAAGAGGAATACCAAGAAGCCCCTTACCCGGCAAAGCCAGCATAAGGATCTACGGATGCGTAAGATGATGTGTATCTCTTCTCAGCATTCGTTGTTTGTGTGACGCTGACATGAACGGGGACGGCGGGTGACGAGTCCAGTGCGGAGACGGTTGGGGTAGGACTGGTTGGAGTATAGAGTGTTCTCCTGGAGGACCCATTGTAACTGAGGGTGCGCGCTGGCAAAGCAATCGAGGAGGTAGGAGGGGATGTTATTTTGCGCGTGGCGTATGCTCGCAACATCTCGTCGGGCGACATCATATTATCGGGGAGTGTCATCATACCAGAAGGAGGTGATGCAGGCGCAGGGTGGACAGGGAATGGAGGCATGGGGAGATCGACACTTTGTTTTTGCGGCAAAAGGTAGTCATCTCCAGCTACCTCCTCATCGCCAGTGCGCATCACTACACGCCGGGTAAACATCGGGCGAAAATCGGACATCAAATGCACTCACTAGAGAGCGAGGGCCAAACTTCATCCATGTTGGAAAGCGATTCCGCTGCGTTGTCATCTTCTATACGGGCTTTGATATCTTCAGCCGTCAAAGAAAGTGCACCCTTGGTCTGTGTAGGAGACATGTCGCCAGTGTCATTCCGAAGTGGGTACGCAGGCATCGGGAGAGGGGGAATAAGTGACGACGCGAGGGACGAGCGGAATACACGACTCGTTGTCGTAGTACGACGGGAATCCATAGATGGACGGACGTCAGTAGCAAACGATACCCTAGAGACACGCTCGCCAAATGCCGAAGCACGGATACCAGGACGAAGCTGACTCATTTGAGCTATATCGATGGACTGTTTCTCTGCACTCGCTGAATCACCCTCGACAGCCATGGTACTGACGGGGCGGATAGCACCAAAAGTAAAGGCGGACGAACGGTTCCCTGTGCTCGAGACGGCCATGCTGTTGCGAATCGCAGCAGTAGCACCAGCGGGGGTAATCGACTTCCAATCGCTAGAGATGGTCGACATGCGTTTGTCGACCACCTCAGAGAAGCGTCTGCGTTTCTCTTTGCCCTTGGCACGCCTGATCTTGATGTAGACGTAAATCCCGATGGCGATGAAAAAAAGTGGTATAAGAACCCCTGCTGCGATTTTACCTTTTGAGAGAGAACTGTTGGTGGGAAAATTGTTGACATATGTGACAGTATATGATGGGCTGTCTAGGCTGGCATCGGCGGGCGTGGAACCAGAAGTGGGAGCGGTGTAGGTCGCGGTGAACATAGGCCCAGCGGGGAAAGGACTGAGAAAAGGTTGGGTACCAGAAGCGACGATCGAGAGCTGAAGAGGAACCGAGGACGAATCGTTCCACCACCTGGGCTCAAGGGTGGTCTGGTAACTACCCAAGGCAAAGTTAACGTTTTGCCATTCGTGGATACGGCTGTTGGCGAGGCCCGGGGCGACAAGATAGATATCGACGGCTGACGTGCTGGGCAAGCACGACGTGTCCCAGGAGATATTGACGGGGTTAGTGCTCGAAACGATCATTCCCGTAGTCGGGTTCGTATAGAATCCGCCAGTAGCGCAAGCTAGCAAGAACCCTGTCACGACTGGGGTGTAAAGACCGGGGATGTGCTACTCACCATCGCGCTTGTGGAGGACATGGGGGGCACCAGCGTGCCCGACGCGGACATGAGCAAAGCCTCTTTTGTGCATGACGGCAGAGGCGAGCGATACGTCGATCTGATCAAAAACGTATGTCGGAGGGTTTGAAACCCTTTGAAAAGATAAAGAACGGCTCCGCAACGGAGGGCGGCCTGGCAGAAAAGAAAGATGTGAAAATGAGAGGAGAAAGGGAAACTTTACAGGATGGCGGGAACGACGACGACGACCAGAGACAACAGTTAGCCGACTTCACAACCCAAGTCTCATTCGAACTCAGCCGCCCAGCCACCATCACATAGGCACATTCAACATCATTTGCTTGGCAGGCCCAAAACATCCCTAACACACATGTCAGATCAAACCCCCCAAGCACTCGAGTTCTTACCTCCATGAATGGCCGGAAACGAGGTCGAATCGCACGAAAAAATTGGCGGAGCGCGGGGGAAAGCTGGCGGAAACCGGAATTCCACCGTAGCGTAACGGAGGTGATGCCTCTGCGGGTCGTTAGGCAGCACCCTCAAAGCTGCACGGCGCATCCGAGGACCTACTTTGACTTCATGTCTTTTGCAAGTGGGAGCTCCAGATCAAAGGAGTGAAGCTCCACCAACCATTGATACAGATTGTATTCACTGTGTTGAGGGGCAAGGTACCACCCAAACGTTGCCAAATCATTCCTCTTAAGCGCGGTATTTTGTTCTCGCATTATTGCTCTAAACTCACTGGACACTATCGCCGAGCGAAGCAACTCCTGTGCATTCCGCTGAGTCCGCTTGTCATACCCTACCTGTATGTGTCTCGTCTCTACATCCGCGTTCGTATCTCTTGAAGAACTTGAATTCGCTCCGGAAACGCAAGCTCTCACGAGCTTCTCAATGACGGCTGAGGAACATCAATCGGCGTCGCTCTAAACCTCGTCGAAAAGTTCAGTTTTTGTATCAGATACTTTCTCACCTTGGGTTCTTCTCGAGATCGCTGATTTGAATACCAACCTGTCGACAGCGACCTTCCCGCAAGGTACGACCATTATTTTTGGTCGGTATTTTTGTCAATAACACGAGCAACAGCAGAATCTAAAGAGTCCTGCATCCTCAGAGTACACAACGTGACTGTGCTGATCCGGATAATGAGACGAAGCCACGCGGGTTGTCAAACTAATTCCAAGCAAGGTGATTACATGGAGCACTTTCCAGACACGATCAAAATAATTGTTTGCGTCTTTCTTTCGTCAGCATCGGTGAGGAATAATCTGCAAACACACTTCTTCGCCCCCAGGTTTTACACTTAATAATTGAGTGTCGAGTCGTTCAAGCCCTCCAGAAGAAAGAGCCGCAGAAAACGAAGGAAATATACTTTTTACTGACCACTGTCCCGAATGAGCAATCGATTCTGGGTGCACGCCCAGTTCGGGGGGGTCTGCCATGAGCTTTTTACGACCTTTCAAAGGTCTGAGAGCTAGTCCTGGTCACGAGAGACGTAGCCACTGTCATCCAGGCTTGGAACGGATGTAGTAACAGCCCATTGCTGGCACAACCTTCCTGAGGTGCTTGGCCGGCCCACGGATGTTGATAACCATAATAAAAAGCGTGTTTTTCGAAACATTCGTCCATCCTGCATACGACCAAGTTCCCCAACGAGAGACGTCGACGTTGGTCATAATTCATTAATCAGTATTGTTCCTTATCTGCTATGCAAGGTCGAGTGCATGGAAGGCATACAAAGGTCTCTCTGTCCGTGTGATGAATGCAAAAAGCGATTCGTATAAAGTACACGATCCTGCGAATACATTGTTGTAAATTAATTACTTCGAGAATACAACCTGCTACGGCAGACACAAATGTGAGTGCTTGAGTTTGGACAACAGCGCACGTGGAAAAAACGTATGCACCAGAAGGTAGACCCGCTAGGCACCGATATGTACGTAGAGGATGCGTTGATCAAAGGGTATGTTGCTTGAGCGAATACTCCTCATCGTCTTGTGCAACGCCACGGCTGCTCGTGTGTGTTCCAGATGACCAGATTCGTCCAACATATTGTCATAAAATCTCGATGTGATCTCGTTTGTGTGCGCATCATCCACGGCCCACATCGTCCCAATGACCGAACGGAACCCGGCGAACTGCATCGCTGCAGCAAGATGGATCACCTCGTCCGGACTCTCCTCGTCACCGACGGTCGTATGACAAGCGGACAGATACGCAAACTTGGCGTTCTGTAAGTCGTATCGCATGATGTTCTCGATCTTCAATAGTCCGTCACCCAATGCAAACCCGGACTCGAACGGATGCTTCCGATCGGGGATTCCGTGACAGGCAAGGTGAACAAAGTCGTTCTTGTTCAATTCTTCACCAACCTTGGCAATTTTTGCATCCTGATCTTCAACACAAGTAAGTGTTGCGATGGACTCGACACGCTGTGATACACTCGATAGCTCAGTGGTCACTGAATCAAGTGCGTTCTGTCCTGGAGCCTGCGCCTGCCCAATGATCAGAAAATGATGGTGTTCCATCAATGGATCCAGTGGTCTCTCCTGTCGAGCCCGAATGAGGGCTGTCAAGGTCGGTGTATAGGAGGAGATATAAAGATCTGAGAGCATCGGTTGGCCCTTCCTAAACGGGGCGGCGGCATGTAATGGAAGAAGAGATAACTCTGCGGACGGGCACCACCAGATGCGCGATCGACGGGGACAGAGCGCCTGAAGGATGTTCACGATCGGGAAAACGATCTCATCCCAGAGCTTTCGTAGAAACACCAAAATTTCCTTCGTCACATCCCTGGTTTTGGCACGGTGGGTCAGAGAACGAAGTTCCGATGATAGTTCAGAGACGCGGGCTTTCGTGATGGGGAGACTAACATGGACGGGAGCCTGATCGGATAGAAGTACCAGTGCATCGCAGCCGTATTGGCTGGCATTTACGATGATGACCGGTCCACCAGCAGCTGCGGCCTGGAGATCTGAGAAGAGTGGGGGCTGGAGGAAACGAGAGAGGCCAGGGAGCTTGCGAATATCGGCGACGATATCCTGCAATTGGACGTTGAGGCGCCACGCCTGAGTGTGCTGAAAATCTGCATTGGGAGAGCCATCAAACACACTGCGAAGGTTGGAGGCCACCTGGACAAACTTGTCTGCCAATTTCTTGCCTGTGTCACCGGATGCCACGACATCGTCAAGGGGAGAGCGAAGGCGGGTTAACTGACTCCAGAAGACACCACGACCTTGTTCAAGGAGTTCAATTGCATTGGTGAGATTGCCATAGCGAAGGCAAGCGGAAAATGCATCGACTGGTAGAGACGTCATGAGCAGTTTGAGTAGTGAAAGATTCTGAGGCAGAGATGGCAGAGAGGCGAGATGCTGAACACTGAGCCGCAAAAACGTTTGATAAGCCAAAACTGTGGTACTGTGTTGGCATTCCTCAGCTCTCTGGACCCACTGTTTGGCACATTCGACATCAGCAGCAGACACTGTCTGAGAGAGGTCGGAGAGTTGGGAATATACATCAAATGTTTCTTGGACATCACCGATGTCGTGCGTAGCTGAGCGCCTGAATCGAGTATCGAGGCAGTGAGCAAGGCTGGCCAAGGACACAGCTCGATGAGGATGCCCCTGCGGGCGAAGTTCCAATGCACTGCGTTCGAGGGTAAGCGCCTCCTCGAGGTCAGGCTGCCTTCCGAGCTGACTGAAACGTGACAGGAGGCAAAGTCCAATCTTGTCCAGTGAATCAGCTCGATCAGGATGACCCTGCGGGCGAAGTTCCAACGCACTGCGTTCGAAGGTAAGTGCCTCCTCAAGGTCAGACAGCCTGGCGAGCTGCTTGAAACGGACATGGAGGTAACCAGCGATGTTGCTCAGTGAATAGGCTCGATAAGGATGCCCCTGCTGGCGAAGTTCCAATGCATTATGTTCGAGGGCAAGTGCCTCCTCAAGGTCAGACAGCCTTCCGAGCTGCTTGAAACGGCTACAGAGATAACTGGCGATGCAGCTCAGTGAATGGGCTCGATCAGGATGCCCCTGGGGGCGAAGTTCCAATGCATTGCGTTCAAAGACAAGTGCCTCCTCGAGGTCGGACAATCTTCCGAGTTCCTCGAAACGGGTATTGAGGTAATTTGCGATGTTGTCTAGTGACAGGGCTCGTTCAGGATGTCCCTGCGGGCGAAGTTCCAATGCATTCTGTTGGAGGGCTAGTGCCTCCTCGAGGTCAGACAGCCTTCCGAGCTTGGCGAAACGAACGTAGAGGCAATTCGCCATGTTAGCAAGTGACCGGGGTTGATCAGGATGCCCGTGCGGGCGAAGTTCCGATGCACTGCGTTGGAGGGCAAGTGCCTCCTCGAGGTCAGACAGCCTTCCAAGCTGCTGGAAATGGACAAAGAGGAAATTCGCGATGTTGCCCAGTGAATGGGCTCGACAAGGATGCCCCTGGGGGCGAAGTTCCAATGCACTGCGTTCGAGGGCAAGTGCCTCCTCGAGGTCGGACAACCTTCCGAGGTGGTTGAAACGGACATGGAGGCAATTTGCGATGTTGCCCAGTGAATGGGCTCGAAGAGGATGCCCCTGGGGGCGAAGTTCCAATGCACTGCGTTCGAGGGCAAGTGCCTCCTCGAGGTCAGACAGCCTTCCAAGCTGGTTGAAACGGATATGGAGGTTACCCGCGATGCTGCTCAGTGAAACGGCTCTGTCAGGATGCCCCTGGGGGCGAAGTTCCAATGCACTACGTTGGAGGGTAAGTGCCTCCTCGAGGTCAGACAGCCTTCCGAGCTGCTTGAAACGGCTACAGAGATAACCCGCGATATTGCTCAGTGAAACGGCTCGATCAGAATGCCCCTGGGGGCGAAGTTCCATTGCACTGCGTTCAAGGGCAAGTGCCTCCTCGAGGTCAGAAAGCCTTCCGAACTGGTTGAAACGGCTACAAAGGTAACCTGCGACGTTGCCCAGTGAAACAGCTCGATCAGGATGCCCCTGGGGGCGAAGTTCCAATGCGCTGCGTTCGAGGGCAAGTGCCTCCTCGAGGTCAGACAATCTTCCGAGCTGGTTGAAACGGCTATAGAGGAAACTCGCGATGTTGCCCAGTGAAATGGCTCGATGAGGATGCCCTTGCGGGCGAAGTTCCAATGCACTGCGTTCGAGGGCAAGTGCCTCCTCGAGGTCGGACAGCCCCCCGAGCTGCATGAAGCGAGTATGGAGGCAATTCGCGATGTTGTCCAGTGAAGAGGCTTGATCAGGATGCCCCTGCGGAAGAAGTCCGAATGCCCTGCGCCCGAAGGCAATCGCCTCGTCGAGGTCAACCATGTCTCCTCTTTGGGTGAACTGGTCGTAAAGTAAAAGAGAACGATTATGTAGCAAGTTGGCTCGAATGGAGCGCCCTTTGGGGAGGAGCTGTAATCCATTGCGGCAGAAAGTGATTAACCCGTCGAGTTCAACCATTGGGGCAGAGCAGACAATGTGGATTGATCGTATCCTGTTCAAATATCAGGTCACTCAAACTGAGTCTTCTGAATCGCATGCATACCTCTCGTGGGGTCTTTTTCGTCGCAGACAGTGATCGCCGAGTGTCAAAGTCACGGTGTATGTACGACTGCGTGCCGCGTGCGAACACCACAAGGCGCCACGTCAAGCGTATGATAGTCTTGCAGAGCTACCTCGACTCAGCGCTAGCATCTGTGGGGGCTAACGACACTGATGTTGTCGACTCAGAGTAGTCAGTGCCGACGCTGGGTCGTTGCGAGTTGAGTTGAGTTATGTCACGCGGAGATCTTCCATTTTAGGTATGTTGTCTGCGCGCCATTTGTCATCTGAGCTTAGCGCGCTGATTTTGGATGTGTCCAAGTCGAGATGGATGATTTGGACGTTGCAGGCGAAAACCCACCGTCGACGTCGGGTGGACACTCTGGCATCACCCTCGTCCTCCCATCTCTCCGCGCTCTTAAGGCCGCCAACGCAGGGAAAAAGTCCAAGTCCAAGCAGGCCAGCGCAGAACTCGAACAGCGGCCTAAAATTCCGAGACCAGTCAAGCTCAAACCGCTCAAAGAAGTGTTGACAAAATTGATTACGCAGATTAAAAAGTGAGGGTGTAGTCAGCAGTATGTGGGGGTTTGCTAGTACTGATGACGGGGTTGGAACAGAAAAGACGATTATGCGTTCTTCATTCATCCTGTGGACCCAGCCCAGGTGCCTGGATATGGAGACGTGATCAAAAGCCCGATGGACCTTGGTACGATGACGGTCAAGGTGATCAAGGGAAAGTATCGTTCACTTGAGGAGTTCACAGTGCGTTTGATTTGTTTTCACTCCCAACGTCGGCTCACATTCGCACGACAGAACGACTTCCGGCTCGTGACGACGAATGCAAAGACGTTCAATCCTCCTGGATCGATCTACCATAGCGAAGCTGACCGGTTAGAAACCTGGGGACTCGATCACATCGCGCGTGCCTCTGCTCATGTGATTGAATACGAGACGGATTGGAACATCGATGTTGAGCAGGACGACGATGGCTCTACTTCGCAACAGCACGTGAACATCGATGACGAGGTCTCTACTCCGAGAGATTTGGATGGGAGTATTGCTGCTGGCAGCCGTGCACCGTCGATGACGCCTGCTCCGGGACAGGCGACAACGCATGGGCAGGGAAAGAGAGGGCCGAGGGGTCCATATAAGAAACATGCTCAGACGGGATTGTCGGAAGGTCTGGATGCGGAAGGGAGGATGCCTGGGGCCAAGGACGGGCTGGGAGCCTTTCCGGCTGGGAGCGATTGGGCAGAATTGATGATTGCGCTGAAGATCAAAGGTGTATCTCCTTCATCTTTTCGTGTTTCTTCCATTGACATTGTATGCACAGGTAAACGGTATAAGACGAAGAAAGAACGTCTCCGATTCGAGAAAGAAGGACCGCCATACCACCCAGATGGAAGTCTTAACTATGCAGAGAGTGAGTTCACCTCTCTATTCAGGAAATGCCCATGTCCGGATACCACAGCTTTCCTCGTATTTCAGTGGAAGATCCATTCTCGGTCCTCAATGTATTAGTACCCGAGCCTCCTACGCGTCCACAGGTCACTCCTCTTTATCCACCCTCATCCACAGCTATCCCTGCACTAGCAGCAATCACAATAGACGGCAATCAACCCCAACCCCAGATGTTCCAACCGCGCATAGATACACCCACGCCTGTCACTATCCCTTCCAATCGCCCACCTCCGGTTCTGTCGACCTTCTCTGACATTCCAACACAGTCTACCTCAACGGCCTCTACCTCCGCCCCTCCAACGCGCACACCGAAGAAGCGCCGCCACTGGACGATCGTACGAAACGTGCCTGCACGCTCGCGAGGCAAGGACAAGGAAGGCGACGCCACAGTGGACGACGCAAAGGCGACTTGGAAAGTCCCACGAGATGCTGGACCAGCAGACTATGGCACCTTTGTGACCTTTCTTGGCGACCTCGCTGCTTCTGCGGTTGGTCCAAACACGCGTACCGCGGTCGGCGGCGCGGGGATGGGGGCTGTAGAGTATGTCTGTGGCTCCGAACACCGACTTTTCGCAACGATACGGTCGACGGTCGAGCATCGGGGTATTAAGCGGACACGTGAGGCCGAGCCCGACGAGGTGCATACAGGCAAGAACAAGGAGGAGGAAGGCACTGAGATGCTCTGGACGGACGAGCGCGCGGAGGAGGCATGGGATTATTTGAGGGACGTCGTTTATGGAGGGGTGGATGGGTACGCGTACGTACGGAGTCTCGCCGAGTTCGTCGCTCCGTCCGCATATCTCAGCGACGCACGCAAAGCCGAGGATGCAGATGGAGCGGATGTGGATGAGAATACGCCCCCAGAAACTCATGACGCAGCGCCCCCACTCGGCGTGCCTCTTGCGCGGTACGTCGAGGACAATCTCGTTGACATGGTGACGCGCGGACGACACGGTTGGCTGCGGGATGTCCTTCTCCCCGCTGCAGCGGTCGCCATGGACCCCGCTTGTCCCTCGCTTTGTGGAAACGGGCCCACCCCGCCTTTCCATTTGCGCTTGGCCGCGCTTCCCGATGCTGCGCGTGCTGTGACGTTGTTCAAGAAGTGGTCTGAGGAACAGCTAGATATGGCGGCCCTCATTCGAACGCCGGAAGAGTTGGCGAAGGAGGGCGTACTCGAAGGCGATGCCGGCGACGGAGGGGAACAGGCAGAGATCGACCGCGCGTTGTCATGGAGCGTTGAGGTGATCGAGGCGTTGGGTAGGCAAGTGAAAAAGGAAGAGTCTGGGGGGAACGATGACGGGGACGGGAATGCAAAGGTGAAGCGGGAGGCAGTGGAAGACACACGCGTCTTTGAGGAGGAGGAGGAGGAGGAAGATGCGATGGACGTGGATGCAAAATCCGAGGGCGACGATGTCAATCCGATTCGACCCCAGTCTGAACCCAAAGTCGAACCCGATGCGGACACGGAGGAAGATCAACTAGTGAAGCGCCTCCGTATGAACCTCCTTGCACTCGCCAAGCGTGCACCCCTGGACAAGATTGCAAAGCTGCCTGTAGAGCTTGTCCCGGAGGACATACGTGGGATCGTACCCACAGCGTAATTTTTGGATGATCCTGTGTTTCCGTGTTGTTGCGGTATCGCCTTTGCTTGCCAACTGTAGAGACGAATTTCTAGAATCATTGGACACGAGGATATTTACATTTAGTAACAGTCCGTACTCCCCTAAACTAGGTAATAACTAGTACACAAAGCTCAAACGAGTTAATCAGGAACGATTCATAGCTCCCCGTATACTTGGGGATTCTATCTAGAAAGAAAACCGAGAGAAGCATAAGTACAAGGGTGAGTATATGAAAAAGTAACAGATGATAAACGAGAGGAATAAGCGATACACAAGCAGTGCGTTGTGTGGAAAAAAATAATGTTGATATACAACAGTGCGGGTGCGAGTGTACATCAGTGCAGAGTGAGTATGCGAGCGAGCCAGCGTGCGTGGTACCGGTCGTTCCCGGGTGTGGGAGGTAATAGTGGTAACACCGATCAACGATGTGCGGCAATGGGTTAAAATGTGCGTAAGTTGGGCACCACCGGAGCGTGGTGGAGCCATGGTTCAGGCATGGAGATGGGTAGAGTGTCAGATGTGCTACTGAGAGGGCTCAAAACATGTAGCGCTGTGCGATGGGGAATAACAGGGAGGTCGAAAGAGGCGGGAAGGGGCTGTATGCGCGGCGGCGTGTGCATGTGCGAGTGCGGACTCTGCATGCGATGCTCGTGCATAGAGGACCGACGCATCCGCACCGGGGCATAGCTCTTGCCGGACGTAAAGTCGTCGGACGAGCTTTGAAGCAGTCTCACTGCGTCCCGGATACGGTCCCTGAGCTCGTCGATGCGCTGCGGTTGGTAGCTGTTGTATCCCATCGGCCAACACAGGGTCTTTATCCAGTTCTCCATGATCTGAGGTGTCCATTGCACGCCGTTGAGCCTGGTACCGTGACGGAGCATGGCGACGATGTCTCTCGGGTCTTCTTTCTGGTAGCGGACAAGCTTGAGGGCGACGCCCCAGAACATGGTCACGCTGATGAGATTGAGGCCCTGGGATGAGTAGATTGTGTTCATCTCGATGTTGTTCGGTTGTTTGGCGTCATAATAGATGGGATCGTAGGTATGACCCCGGGGGCTGTGGGCGGCGCAGCGTCAGCGTGGGCGCCTCGTGGCGATGAAGGAATGGACGGACTCTCGGGCAAACGGGAGTGCGACGTCAGGGTCAGCATTCATCCAGTCTGTACTGGGGGACGTTCAGGACGGGGCAAGTCATTGGAGGGTGGGATACTGAGGAACGCACCCGATGCGGAACCTCTGGGCGGTTGCGTCGATGCAGGACTGGAGACGGTCCTCGGCATCGTAGACGCCGTTTTTTCTCCACTCGTGTCCAAACGCGCGTCTAATGTAGTCAATGTCCCGCGTGGTTCTGCGGGTGGATGAGGTCGAGAGCTTGGGGTGGAGGATCATGACGGCGCCGCCATGGATGAAGAGGCGGATTTGGCAGCCAAAGACCTGGAATGTGCGCTGCTGGAGGTCGTCGAGGAGGTCAAAGAGCATGTCGCGGGTGAGTTGGACATCGTTGTGGGAGTGCATCGTGTAGGACGATGAGGAAGAGAACGGGGGAACGGGGAGGATGAGGGGCATGGCTGCCGCGTGTTTAATATAATAAGGCGAATTGCCATTCCAGTTAGAGTCTGGACGAATGTTTGATCGGCCACAGGCTCACAGGAAGCCGCTGCTAGGGACATGAGCGAGTCCACCATCAGCGCAATCGATGCCCACTCAGTCCACCGCATCACCTCCGGTCAGGTCGTCATTGATTTACAAACAGCTGTCAAAGAACTCGTCGAGAACAGCCTCGATGCAGGCGCAACTTCCATAGGTATGTCTATCCTTGGTCACTCGGCTGTCATCCACAGTGTTCCCAGAGGTTCGCTTTCACAATTATGGACTCAAAACAATCGAGGTCGTCGACAATGGGTGTGGAATCCCACCAAAGGATTACGACAGCATCGGTCTGTCATTCATCTGTCCATCCTTGTCGTCTTTTGTGCTCAAGCGACCCTCGTCGTGACAGCGCTCAAGCACTATACCTCAAAGCTATCTTCCTTTGAAGATCTATCGCGCATCCTTACTTTTGGTTTCCGTGGAGAAGCCCTTTCGTCCCTTTGTGCCCTAACCGATGGTTTCACAGTCACCACTGCAACTTCCTCTGAGGCCCCCATGGGAACCATCATCGAGATGGACAGAAACGGCAAAGTGCGATCAAAGTGTAAAATTGCCCGCCAGGTGTGTCATCCTGCTGTTCACCTGCCGACGGTGCTATTCATGGACCTTCCCACCAACAGAGAGGAGCGACAGTCACCGTTTCACACCTATTCAAGCCACTCCCTGTGCGTCGCAAGGAGTTCGAAAGAAACACGAAGCGCGAATTTCAAAAGGCATTGAATCACTTACACGCGTATGCCCTCGTGCCGTGTGCACTGGAGAACAAAGGGGTGAGACTTACGGTCAGCAATCAGACTGAAGGCGGGTAGGTGTCTGTTTCATCAGGAACATCGCATCTTCCTCACTCAGCGCAGCCGCAAGGTCATCCAATTCAAAACAGACGGATCTCCTTCCATACGCGCCTCTGTCCTTGCAGTGTGGGGATCCAAAGCGCTCGAAAACATTGTCGATCTCGATTTGTCCTTTGACGTAGAGACCGAAAAGTCCGTTTTAAGACGTGTGGACCTGGAAAACGTCATGTGTGTATCACTTCTATCGCATACAGCCTGGGGTATTGGCACAGGACAGCTGGTCGTATGCTAAACTACGTTGGGCACTAGTTCACTCGTCACCCCTGTCAAGGTCCAGGGCCTAATTTCCAAGTTTGCCGTCGGAGCTGGGCGGACGAGTGTCGACAGGCAGTTCTTCTTTGTCAACGGGCGGCCGTATAATCCTGGAAAGGTGTGTTCCTATGCTGTGGAGTACATTGTTCCACATGCTCGGTACTGTAGGTCCAGAAAGCCATCAATGAGGTGTACAGGACGTTCAATGTCAACCAGTCTCCCTTTGTGATCGCCAACATCATTGTACCTACAAGTGAGTCCCATACCGATTTCTCATTCAGATATACCCCCTTTTTTTCTTGACTAAATGGACGGATTCCGTGCTGATCGCGACGCATATAGACACATGTGACATCAACGTCAGCCCTGACAAACGTACCATTTTCTTGCATAGCGAAACCAACCTCGTCCATGCTCTCAAAGTACGTTCCTGCGCCAGTCAAGCGCTGTTTATCGCCCCGTTTCACACTCGCTTCCATAGACCGCACTCGAATCCGCGTTTTCGTCCGCTCGGTCGACGTATGATGTGACTGCCCAGCCTTCGCAGACACAGGTGGCACAGCAGAATACACAACAAGCAAAGAGCCAGGGTAATCCACAATTACAGACACGGGAACGAGAACGAGAAAGGGGTGAGAAACGGTCACAGCTTGGACCCACGTTCTCAGCCCCGGATGATCCAGCGGAGCGTAGTCGCACATCGCCACATCCACCTCGATCTGACGATGCGAACGGTACAGGTCTCGTGGACGAACCGATCACGATGGGCGTTCCACGTCTCCTGTTAGAGGGTGGGGTTGGGGCTGATGGGGAGTCTGGATCGCAATCGGAACCTGAACCTGAGCCTACGCTCGTCGCGCAGCCCGGGCCGAGCGGTAAGAATGGTGAACGTGGCGAAGGCGGTACGCAAGGTGGGAAGAGAAAGAGCAATGGTGGGATGATCGATCGTCCGAGGAGCCGAGAACCGTCCGAGCCCCTTTTCTTCCCCGAATCTGATGAGGACAAGGAAGGGAACGATGTTACTGTGCGAGTTGCCAAAGGGAAGCAGAAGGAAGGCGCTGAATCTGGACAGAACGCAGACGAGTGCGCACAACCTCTGCAATCTGTGCGCAGTGCAACCATTACCACGAGTTCTGCTACTTCAACATCTACGGCGATCCTGACCCACATCGCGCGGTCGTCGACTAACATCCCTGATAAACCCCGTTCCGTACAGACCGTCCTGAGCACGCGTGGTGCGGCTTGGAATCTCCGGAGGGACGACGATGGAGATACGGAAGCTGGGAGGGAACGAAAGCGGGCGAGGCTATCCAGCGAGGGTGTTCATGTGCGGGAAAAGAGGAAGAGTTTCAGGTCAAGTCTAAGTCGGTTCGTGAGCGGTGGCAGTAAGACATTGCCGGAGGACGAAGAGGAAAGCGGGAGCGAGAGTGATGGAGATAGTGAGATGCGGAAAGGGGGCGTTCGTGCTGAAGAGGTTGATGAACTTGATGGAGACCATGAAGGCGAGGAGCATTCGGGGAAAGGGAGGAAGAATAGACCAAGAGCAGGAAGTGATTCGTCTCAGGTCACGATGGTCGTATCCTCTGATGACGAACGCGCGATGGACGTTGATGAGCCGCCATCTACCGTCATTAAACCTTCACGTGCTGCTACTTCCTCGATCGCACAAACTTCTGCAGGTGATGTCGCAGGTCGAGCAGAGGACGTCGAAATCATCTCGGAAGATGATTGGACATTCTCGTCGACCCTGGTCGGGACCTACGTTCCCTCTGCAGGCAAGACAGCTGAAACACCATCAAACTCAGGATCTGCCCGCCCCCTTGCGGAGACAGACACTGATTCCGTGACGCTGCGCGTGAACCTCGTCAACATTGGGTCGCACTACCTGGACATGTACAACCACCTCTCGACTTCCTCGGAATCCCCGTTAACCCCTCCCGTGCCGGCACCAAGCTCAACCGTCCGTTCCGCCGTCTCGTCTGCCAATCTCGGAACCGCTGCAGAGGATACCGTCGCCTCGGCCGCGCTCTCGCGGATCATTTCTAAAGCCGATTTCGAACACATGGTGGTCGTGGGACAGTTCAATCTCGGATTCATCATTGTGCGGAAGCAGAGCGATGCCACGCAAGGCGGAGGCGGAGGGGGGTCGGTGGATGATCTGTTCATCGTCGACCAGCACGCTGCGGACGAAAAGTGGAATTTTGAGATGTTGCAGGAGAAGACGGTCATTGTGTCTCAGAAGCTCTTTCGGTGTGTCTTTCTTCGTCTGGCACTTGATGTGTGGTCTTGTCCTGATACTCTTTCTTACAATGTATTGTGGGGTGTCGTAGACCACAGCAGTTGCAGTTCACAGCAGCGGATGAGCTACTCGCGGTCGAGAATATGGACGTGTTGAAGCTGAACGGGTTTGAACTAGAGCGGGTAGAGGAGCAAGAGGCATTTGGAGATGAGGGAGAGGAAAGTTCAGAAGGTGTGAGGATGTGGTTACAGCTGATAGCGCAGCCGATGTCCAAGGATACGGTTTTCGACATGAAGGGTAACGTACCTGCATTCGTCCCATCTCGCTCAACACAAGCGGATGCTGACCGAATCATGCGACAGACCTCGAGGAGCTCATCCATCTCATGCAGGATCGCCCGAGGGGGACGATGGTTCGCTGTTCGAAAGCGCGGGCCATGTTTGCGATGCGTGCCTGTAGGCGGAGCGTGATGATAGGCAAGGCGCTGGATAAGACGCGGATGACGGCGGTACGTTGTTCGCTGATACTCTCTTCTGTTCTCCATCTCCTCACCGCTCATCCACACTGCTCGTTGGACAAAACCGCTACGCCTCGTGATCTCCGCGCGAGTAGATCGTACGACACATGGGAATGATGGACCAACCCTGGAATTGTCCACATGGTCGGCCGACGATGCGACATCTCTCGGACTTGACGTCTTTCGGGCGGTATTCGCCGCCACGGGGCGTGATCGATTGGGAGGCGTATGGGATGCACGGGTCTAGACCGGAGGAGGCTTGACCGACGAGTGTACTCCCTGGTATCGCAAGCGTTCGTTGTACGGTCGCTTACCCTGCGCTGGCGGAAGCACTCAGGAAGTCGCACCGCGGGCACTAGTGCGATCACGCGGACGAGACGAGTCGTTGACTACTCTGAGGGCCTCACGCCCTGGGCTATTATCTCTACCATACACGCCTTCTACAGATATCTCACGTGGTATATACAGTGTCGGTGCACAATCTAGATGCTACTTTCCATCACACACATACCTCGACGCTCTACACGGCACAATATATCGTAAGAACGTCTGACCCGTTTGTTTTAGCAAGATGTCGATCCACGTAGTGAAGTGCGAACAAGCGAATTTGGCATGGGACGACCGGTAGGCCGAGTTTCCTCATGCCGTATTTTGGATTGTTGGCGGACGAGTTTCCAGAACCTGCGCTCAAGATATGGGATCTCACCGAGATGGCCTCTCGGAGCGCGGGCACGGGCGAGGTGTGACGGTACGCGTATTTGAACAAGGAAAGAGGAATCCGCGTTCCGCTGCGTCCGATTCCGGGTGAGATGGGCGCCGCGAGGGGTGCGCAGGGAGCGTGGTCGACGATTCCGCCGTATGTGACTTCCAGCCATGTCGTTGCTGTGCTACTCCGAAGACGTTTAGTTGGTAGCGGTAGGCCCGGTTGGTCTAGGATGAGGGTCGGGTGTAGTCGGGTGGGGAGGAGGAGGCTTCTTAACGAAGACTAGCAACACCAGGCCAGCCCCGGCCGCGTTTCTGCGTTCCCATGCAGTATACTGCGCCGGAACTATCCGGCGCAGATTCCATCTCGATAGACATATATGGACATGGATGCCGGCCGTGCAAGTTCAGCATCACAACTGCCCTTTGTCACGGATCTCACTCGTCATACACTTCCCTTACACCCCGTGACCGAATTGCTGTAGTAGCCTTCCGATGGCAATCATTCATTCAATTCAACGGTCTCGGACTTGCCCCTGCTATGCAGCGGGGCCATGTCCACAACGCTTAGGGAATAAATTGTATGGGCGCATTCTGGTATCAGCGAGGACTCGGAATAACTGCATCGAGGACACCCAAGACCCTTCAATAATGTTGATCAACTTTGGTCACCAACTTATGATATCAAACTCTTCGGTACCTTTGCCTTGCACTAATATCCGCATGGCGCGCGATTCTATGTCGATGTAGACCGGGTATGAACACAGGTGTGTTGCTGCTTACACTCGGTGTGGAGTGGGATAAGGTTTCGTTGACTTGTTACATGTTTCACGCCTCAGGTACTGAGACGAGGAAGTAGTCGCGGTTGACTTCCCGCAAGGATTTAGAGACATTTTGCTGTACTTACCGCATGGTGCGTGCCAAGCTGTTACCAGCATCTGTGAACCCAAAATTTACGGAGGGTCCTACCCCCCTCTGTAAAGGTTGAGAGCGCTATTTCTGGCTCCTTCCTTTCATTTTCGGTTGTTGGTTAGTGTTCACCGCTGAAGCGCTGACTTCTACCCCACCTCCAGTTCTCCCTACTACGCAACCATGGCACCAGATCAGTTCGGCCGGCCATATCCTTTGCATCCGAGTCGCATCCACACCACAGATCCAGCATTCAGAGCAAGTTCCTTCAACTTTGCAGAACCAGAACTCTGCGTGTGCAATGATGGGTCAGGAGGTTTGTAATTTTTTACAGTTGAGTTACCGTTATCAGATTTACAGAAGATCTCTAAATTTAGCCGACGCTATCTGAGCTTCAATTCACCATCTTCCCTATGTCCCTAGATCTATACGAGAAGGCAACCAGTATGCTCCTGTCCATGATCGCTTGACGTTTCCCCAGGCCTTGTCATTGAGGTCGCCGCAGCCAAATGAATGCATAAAAGGGGAAACACGGTCGTTACTGGAGCCAACAAACTTTCAGGCATTCGACTCGCACGGGCATGTTCCCATTCCTCGCTCTTTTTACACTCTTTACTTTGGCCAAGGCGGTGCCGCAGGCGGCGTCGTCTAGCAATTGTGTGGGCACGATCTCGTCACTCAGTGACGTGACTGCTGCAGTTCAGTGTACAACCGTGAACATCAGCGCGTTCACTGTGTCCGCTGGAAAGACATTCAGTCTCAACTTATTGGAAGGCACCACTGTCAACGTTTGTGAGTGATCCCTTGCGATTGTTTTGTGTTTGATTGAATCGGTTGACGACTCGCCCCAGTGGGAGATATCCAGTTTGGAAATAAAAGCTGGGCTGGTCCTTTGTTCGACGTCAAGTGCGTCGAGCTCAGATTCGCTGCATGTAATCGCTGTTTTATTAACTTTGACTTGTCAATGACAGAGGGCAGGACATCACATGTGAGCCTGGTTCGAGTATCCTTTCCGCTCGATGCCGATGATACACTTTCAGTCAACGGAAACGGGCACACCTGGGATGGCGGTGGACCTTTCTACTGGGTAAATGAGGCTGTGCGATTGTGTACTTTCCCAATGCCTAATTCATCTCAGGACGGTCTCGGAGGTGGTACTACAAAGCCCGATCCCATGATGGCGTGCGTGCATTCTACTGAAATCGTGTCATCCCTAACTTGGTACTATAGGGTCCACATTTCGGGGACGTTTTCTGTACGTGGCTACCTGCTATGTGGTATTGTATTACAACTGGCCTGATTCCAGGATGTTCGCGTCCTCAATTCCCCGCAAAGATGCTTCAGCATAAGCAGTACTGGCCCGCTGGTCGTCCGCGGTGCCGTTGTTGATGACAGTGAGACACCAATCCCTCTCGCGACTGACGTTTCCCTCACCCTTTGACTGTAAAGGTCAAGGAGCATTCCCTAATGCTAAGAGCAATGGCCTTCCAGCTGGTAATGGCCACTCATCATTACGTGGAAGAACATAAACATTGATTTAACCCACAGGACACAACACTGATGGTTTCGACGTCAGTGGAAATGACATTGTCATCAAAAACAGGTGAAACGCCTATCTGCCCTGTTTTTATGTAGCACTGACGGAGGATTCATAGCACCGTAATAAATCAGGTACGGATGATCATTTTCTGGCTCCGATGATTTTGTTGATTCATCTTGTATTCAGGATGATTGCCTGGCTATCAACAAGGGGCAGAACATCCTATTCGAAGATAATTACTGCGAGGGTGGTCACGGTATATCCATCGTACGTGGACTTATTTGGTCACTGAAATGCATAGATTCTCATGATCAAAAACTACAGGGCTCGATTTCCTCCAACGTTGTTGTTGAGGGTGTTGTCATTCGGGGAAACTCAGTTGTTGCTAGGTGGTTCATTTCCGACTGACGCACAAAAGCTATTCAAACTGAATGAATGACCCATAGCACGATAGGGTTCCGGATCAAGACCAAGAAAGTTGCGACTAACAGTAGGGTCTCTAACGTTACCTATCTCGTATGGAGATCCACCCTATCTGGCCAGTAGTCGCGCTCACTGTGCCCATTTCCAGGACAACACTGCGACAAACTGCACCGATTATGGTGTGCTGATTACTCAGAGTTACCCCGACCTTGTTGGGACACCCGGAAATGGCGTCACCATATCCGTGAGTAGCTCTGACACGAACAGAGCAGGTGCTGATTGGATGTCATTGATAGGACGTCAGCTTCTCCTCGGGCACGACCGACGTCAGGGTCGCGAGCGATGCCGATATGGTTACCATGAACTGCGGCGAAGGTTCTTGTAGTGGTATGCTCCCACCCATTTTAAACAGCGGGCGATGGTAATCAATTTCCGCAGGGACCTGGGATTGGTCAGGCTTGAGCGCGAGTGGCGGCAAGGTTGGCCTAATGAACAACAACCCTAGTCTCACCGGTTATACTGAGTAGATCCGGTCTTTTCGATATTTATGTGTGTACAGAATGGTTATTTGTAAGTGCCATTCGGATCATTCATGACGGAGAGCGACTATGTATCCAGGCAAGGGGCTCTGGTTTTTGCCCCTTCCATTTGATGTCGGAAAACCTGTTTGCCTATCGCAATCAGGCACGCCAGGCACGCTTGGAATGCCGTCACGATAATTATCGTGATCAGGTGCAGAGTTGGAATCTCAACACAATGTGTACTGTGTCGAGTCTTCTGCTCGTGCACCCAGCATCTCCACTCCTTTCGTCTACTCCTTCCGTACACTCCTTGAACCTCCCTTGTATTCGTATCCTTTTACTACAGGAAAAAAAAAACAATCTTGCCGGCGAGAAAACTTATCTTGGTTTTTGATTATTTATTTCGTTCCATACCACTTATCCGAAAAGTATGATGTCATGATACTTTCGGCACAGGTCGGTCCGGATCAGTAAACTGAAGAATCCTCCCTAGTGATTTCAATAACTGCACCCAGTGAGCCACAGTGCCATCTCAGCAAGAACTTGAATCCACAGCCTTCTGCGACTGCATGGAGCCAAGAGACGAAGAAGGCTTACCTAGGAAGCCTCGGGATGAGCCAGAGCCCGAGAGTGCCAAGACTGCAATGTCAAGGGTCCCCACCACTGCCTGACATGTTGATGCATCAATAACTACAATCCTACTACCGGCGGAATATGTTCTCAGATAAGTGACCAATATTTTCCGTGACTTTTCCCACCCCGCCTGAGGTGTCATTTAATTGACAACAGCCGACCATGTCATTCCATCATTTTCGTGTTTCCATGGAAAGCGGGATACAGTTTGTATGCATTCCGTGCCTCAATTGCTGAAAGAAGAAAGATTCCTGTACCTTGCCATGCTGCACTTGTTCATGTTGCTCGGCCGGGTAGATTATCCTTCAAGGCTTCAAGTCATCTGCTAACTTAACCGAGATTTTGAGCAGGCTTTGCAGCTCTTGGACCGGGAGTCAACCTAAGCGTCATCGACCCTTTATTTGCTTTCTTGCTAGCTGTCCTCCAATTCCATCTGTGGTAGAAGTTGTCAAGCGATAACGTTACACACCCGTTTTGCAGCTATGGAGGGCGAGACGGGGACGTGGGAGCGGATGGGCGATTCAAGGACATCGGTACTACTACTTCGTCGGCAGGCTCTCAGACAGTAGTATATTGATGTCTCCATTGGGTTGTCAGGCCATCAAACGCATGAATCGTTTAAAAGGGGAGGCATGGTCGTTACCAGAGCCAACAAACATCCCGGCGTTCAACTCGCGTGAGCATGTTCCCACTTTTTGCTCTTCTTACACTCTTTACTTTGGCCAAGGCGGTGCCGCAGGCGGCGTCGTCTAGCAATTGTGTGGGCACGATCTCGTCACTCAGTGACGTGACCGCTGCAGTTCAGTGTACAACCGTGAACATCAACCCGTTCACTGTGTCCGCTGGAAAGACATTCAGTCTCAACTTATTGGAAGGCACCACTGTCAACGTTTGTGAGTGATCCCTTGCGATTGTTTTGTGTTTGATTGAATCGGTTGACGACTCGCCCCAGTGGGAGATATCCAGTTTGGAAATAAAAGCTGGTCTGGTCCTTTGTTCGAGGTCAAGTGCGTCGAGCTTAGATTCGCTACATGCAATTACTCTTTTACTGACTGCAGGTTGTCGGTGACAGAGGGCAGGACATCACATGTGAGCTTGCTTCGAGTGTCCTTTCCGCTCGATGCCGATGATACGTTTTCAGTCAACGGAAACGGGCACACCTGGGATGGCGGTGGACCTTTCTACTGGGTAAATGAGGCTGTGTGATTGCGTAACTTTGTCAATGCTGACCCATCACAGGACGGTCTCGGAGGCAATGGTGGCACCACGAAGCCCGATCCCATGATGGCGTGCGTGCATTCTATTGAAATCGTGTCATCCCTAACTTGGTACTATAGGGTCCGCATTTCGGGAACGCTTTCTGTATGTGATTACCTGCTATGTGGTATTGTATTACAACTGGCCTGATCTCAGGATGTTCGCGTCCTCAATTCCCCGCAAAGATGCTTCAGCATAAGCAGTACTGGCCCGCTGGTCGTCCGCGGTGCCATTGTCGACGACAGTGAGATACTAATTTCTCTGCGACTGACATCTTCCTCACCCTGTGACTGTAAAGGTCAGGGAGCACTCCCCAATGCCAAGAGCAATGGCCTTCCAGCTGGTAATGGTCGTTCATCATTACGCGGAAGAACATAAACATTGATTTAACCCACAGGACACAACACTGACGGCTTCGACGTCAGTGGAAATGACATTGTCATCAAAAACAGGTGCGATGCCTATCTGCCCTGTTTTTATGTAGCACTGACGGAGGATTCATAGCACCGTAATAAATCAGGTACGGATGATCATTTTCTGGCTCCGATGATTTTGTTGATTCATCTTGTATTCAGGATGATTGCCT
>JBBPNY010000267.1:0-26283 GCA_038091165.1 Rubroboletus pulcherrimus
TGGGCTGTCTGGCTGGAAGGGCCGGGGTCGTCGTCGGGTGGGGAGATATTTTGGGCGGGGGATTGAGCATGGATGGTAAGCATTATTCAGGGCTGTACCAGGGGGGGAGGAGGAAGGGGGGAGAGACGAGAGGAGGTCGAGTGGGAGAACGGAGGAGTGGATGATGAGTCTCCTCCCGACTGGATATTTCCCACGATATAGGTCACGTGGAATATAAATAGTCACCTCACGCTGTGACGCTGTGCATCGGCATCCAGGGTCGGCATCGATATATTGTTTTGGGACGCGAGTGCATGTATGCGCGCGATGCTCTCCCTCCGTCTCCTTACCTCGCGCTCCGCTCACTTCCCCCGCAGATGGGCCCACAGCGCCCCTTCCTTCGCGCATCTCAACACCGTCACAGACGATGACCTCGCTCACTTTACAAGGATACTCCCACCCAATGCGATCCTTTCCACCCTTTCCCCGATCTCGAGCTCACCCGATGACCTCGCTCCTTACAATGTAGACTGGATGGGAAAATACCACGGACAAGCAAATACCGTCTTGCGTCCCCGCACAACACAACAAGTCAGTGACATTGTCAAGTTCTGTGCTAGTCGCCGCATTGGCGTGGTACCCCAAGGCGGCAACACTGGTCTCGTCGGGGGGAGCATCTCGTTACAAAAGGAAATTGTTCTCAGCTTGGGCGCATTGGACAATGTTCGCTCTTTTGACCCTGTATCTGGTAACTACCCGGCTCTCTGTCCTCATCCCAAGCAAAATGCAATCGTCCTGTTTCCCTCCAGGTACCCTGGTCGCAGACGCGGGATGCATCCTCGAATCTCTCAGCAACCACATCGCCCCTTACAATCACATCATGCCACTCGACCTCGGCGCGAAAGGAAGGTCTGTACACTCCCCTTGTCTCCCCTCTCACACTCACTTTCGTCAAGTTGTCAGATAGGTGGAAACCTTTCCACGAATGCAGGAGGTCTCCGCCTTTTGCGGTATGGTTCCCTCCATGGTACCGTACTCGGTCTCGAAGTCGTCCTTCCAGACGGTACCGTACTCGACCAGCTGTCGACTTTACGTAAGGATAACACCGGTGTGTCACCTCCCGTGTGCGAAAAGACCCTCACCAGCTCAGTCGTACTGCAGGCTACGACCTCAAGCAGCTATTTATTGGTGGAGAAGGAACGCTTGGTGTGATCACGGGCGTATCTATTCTCACCCCACCGGCCCCCCAGGCATCCAACAATATCTTACTGGCATTGCCCCGCTTCAAAAATGTCCTTCCGCTTTTCCAGACCGTGAAGCGGCAACTGGGGGAAATTCTGTCCGCGTTCGAGTACATCGACCGCACCGCCTATGATATGGCCCTTGACCATGGTCTTGGACCCATCCTAAATCCAGACGAAGTAGGTGATGCACAGTGCTTCGTTCTTGCCGAGACAAGCGGTGGGAACCAGGAGCACGACTTGGAGGTAATTATATCTAACTGTATCAGCGGACCACCAGCTGAAGTCGACAAACATGGCTAATAACAGAAACTGAACAACTTGCTCGAAAGTTTGATGTCAGCTGACGAGCCCCTCATTTACACCGGAACTCTCTCACAGTCCCCGGGTCAATTTGCTTCGCTTTGGGCGCTGAGAGAAGGCTTGACAGAATGCGTACAAAAGGAAGGGAAGCCGTACAAATACGATGTCTCTGTTCCTCTCGCAGACTTCCAAAACGTGGTGGATGCCGTCCGCGAACGTCTGATCTCAAAGGGACTTTATGGCGATCACGCAATCTCGAAGGTGATGGGGTACGGACACGTTGGTGATGGCGAGTGTTCCTGCCACGGATGGTTGGATTCATCTTACCTACGCCCATTGCAGGGAACCTTCACTTGAATGTCATCGCTAAGCATGGTTACCGTCCTGAACTGGAGGCGGCTCTCGAGCCATTCATCTATGAGCTTGTTGGTGCGTTCGGGCTTTTCCCTGCGGAAGACGGTGAAGCTGACCATGTGAATGCTGCGCAGCTTCGCATAAAGGTTCTGTATCTGCAGAGCATGGCATTGGATCAATGAAGACTAGCGCACTCCGATACTCGAAGAATGATGTCAGTATAGAGTGGATGAGGAGAGTCAAGCAGGTCTTTGACCCGCTCAACATTATGAATCCTGGAAAGGTCTTGCCGTCGTAGATGGTGTTTGTCGTTGAATACTGGTTGGCATTCGATGGAAGAATATTTATTGGCATTCAGTCACGTGGGATGATGCAGTCGACGATTGCGATTTCGACGACTCTCAGTGACGTAGCCTCCCAGAAAACATATATAAGGCCAGCTCTGCTCGATGTCGTCCTCAGTACTCCCTCGACCCCAACTGCAGTCATCACCGCATCCTCATACAACATGGCAAACCTTGGAAACGTAAGTCCCACCTCGGGCGTTCGAGCACCGTGAGCTGACACGTAGCGCCCAGGTCGCCGGAGGCCACAGTACGCCCCAACCCACGTCCTGGTATCGCAGCGGCTGACTGACATTGACAGAGGCTGCGATGGCAAACCCCAATGTCTCTGAGGAAGCCAAGGGGCATTCGAAGCAGATGCTCGACGAAATGGAAAGCCGCGGCGAACTGCCCGAACAGCAACGTCGTGGCGATGAGGGGAAGAACCCGGGTAATGTTGTCGGTGGTCACAAGGTTTGCGCACCCAGTGCGAGTCTCGTTTAGATCTCGTTGATATGTGCACACAGGCCACGTTGAAGAACCCCAACGTGTCGGAGGGAGCAAAGGAGTGTTCCAGACAAGTCCTGGAGGACATGGATGCTTGACTGCGTCGGGTGTGTACGACGGAGGTAGTGTAAGATAGTGTCACATGCGAGTCGAGTGAAGCCCGCGTTTAAATTTTTATTTTCTAAGTAAGATGAAGACTGGGTCGCCGAGAACGATGCCGGCCATGTGTCGAAAAGAACCCGTCAGCGACAGCAACAGACCACCGAACGATGCGTATACGGTCCTGCGCAAAGCATAAGTGCTCGGTCCAGCAGACGCTAGAGCTCACCATACACAATCTCTCCCCCCCCGTCGAACTTGTACACCTACACCCGCCGCTCGTTCACTCAAGTCTCTCCTCGCCATGATTTGCTCACCTTGCCATACATCACATAGTCGTACTCCTCCTCTAGTCCTTTCACGCCTTTCCCATCGGGTCTCCAGATGTTTCTGTCCTTGTCCTCTGCTTCAACACCGTCACCTCCTCCGGATGGGATCAAGGAGGAAGCAAGTGCCATAGCAAAACTTTGACCTTCGGCGAGAGGGAATAGCTCGACGTTGTAATCTAGAGTCATATCCATGTCGTGGTTTTTGGAGCGAGCATATAGCCGGGACACTGGCAGTCGGATTAGTATGATGCGAATGACTCATGCGTCTCTGTACCTCTGTCGAATTTCTTTCCCTCCTTGTCGATCGCATTGATAGTGAATATGTCGTCGAAGACGATGTTCGACGAGGCTGATGACATGGTTTTGTTCGAGTAGATGACAGTCGACGACTCGACAGCCGTTTGAAGCAACAAAGCGTCGAGGGTCCAAAGCCATCCAATACGAGTCCACTTCCACCATTCGGCACATCGCAACTTGATATCGAACTCCTGCCCTCTCCAGGCTTGCGTCTTCCTTCCTTGTTCGTTAAACAATAATCACCTTTGACTATACGAGTAGCCCCAACACCCCTCGTGTTCTGTTCGGCCGAGGGATGGGCACCTCAACAACATACTGTGTAAGGATCCCTCAAAACCGCTATCAGACAATCTTGATCTGCCATCTGTTCTGGCTGAGACGAGCTTCGCCTGCGTAGAGTGCGCCTTCTTACCATCATCAAGATTTGGCATCACTTCCACTTCAGCTCGTGGAGCTTTGCTCGAATGGTAAGCATATTTGCATGTGGTGGAAGTTTCAATTCATGCGGTTATGGTAGGGTTGAGAGCGAAACTACAAATATTGTGGTATTGGCCAGTGGTTTTGCTTTAATTGCACAGGCATATGTATCATCGCACCCCGCACAAGGTTTCTTCCTTGTATCACCACTTCTCTCCAATGCATCTTTGTATCCCGACATCTTGCCTACCATCAGAGTCGAACAACTATGGGCTTCAATTCCCTGTAGTAGTGATGACCACTTCAGACTACATGGTCACGGTCGGGTTTCATGAACGATGGTAAGTACTCATGCAAACACTTTGACATGTACTTATCCGGCGACGAGGGCTGGACATGACACCAGGTGCAGGAGTGCTGCCCAGTCAGACCGGCAATCGCGAAGGACGTTACTAAGTTGTTCGTCATCTTGTAGGACCAATTGTGAGTGTCTGACGAGGAACGGGGTGTCCCTCTGTCCCTATGGAAGACCCCTTTATCCACAACCGTTTCCGCTTGAAAGATAAGCGGAAGAACTTTTCCAAGGTATTCGACAGGAATCGCGATCGAGGCTGCGTGTAGCAGTCAGATATACAGTATCGTCTGATTCGTCTCGCGCGACCGATTTCTCACAAACACTAACTACACTCACTGAAAGTATGAAACAGGTACGGTAATCAGCAACAGGAAGAACAAAACGTCAATTCTCAGACCACAGGCAGTCTAATGTTCAGAATTGTGCAGTGTTCACGGGCTCAGGCTGATTCAAATGTCCCGCCGACTCGGGAACGCGCGTGCTGCAGTGGTGGTGGGATGCCGATCCATCGACCAACGTAAGCGAAACCGACCGGTTCTTGTGACAACAGTTCCCTGACCATATCACAGATACATGAGCTGTGTTTATTTCACCCAGTGAAGATAGCACCGAGGTTGACATTTCCACCAGTGAATGTGAAGAAATATGATATATTGCGTGCGAGTGCCTTTGCCTTTGCCTTTGTAGATCCACCAGCACGTGAACCACTGCACGTGGCTGTACAGGGAGTCGTTTGAGTCGTTCCCTCGCCAGCATGTCTGTATGAAGACCAGTAGGAGCACCGTATAACGATGTCCTAAAGTGCTGTCTGGTAGCACTGATCTCGTGATGGTCAAATTTGCTAGAAGCTGTATTTTGGAAGCGCAGTGTTACTTCTCAACAGCCACACGTTTCGTCTCCATAGGTAAGTGCTGGGTTGTAAAGCACTGGGATCCACGGGAAGACGTGGGGGAATATCGCGACTATGGTGTACAATCGAGTCTAGAAAGCATGTAACAGACGACATGCCGGATAGATATTAGCCACCAACAGTTTGAACGGAAGAACGCCGCAATCACTATAATGACTCTGCACCCCAACCTTGCTCTCCCTTTTCCGTGACCTCAGCGACATTCCCAAGACCAGGCAGGACTACCTTCCAAGTCCTTTTGGAAGTGAGCACTCTGCGAACTTGATGCTCGATCAGTTCGTGCAGCTTTGGGACATCTTTTAGCATGGCTCGACTACCCACGAGAGACGTGGTCTTCAAATTCAGAGTGAACTCTGAAGGTAAAGATATTGTCAAAACAGGCTCGGATGAAAAGGGAGACGGGGGTGCAATAGTAACCTAAGAAGTTCTATGAGTGGATGTACCATGGCCAGACGAACGCGGACTCGCCGATGACTCGAACAGATCGAGGGATATCGTGAGTGAAACGGGGAGCCGCGCAAAGGACGACATTGGGTAATTGAACAAATAGGCAGTGGAAAGCGATACTGAGACGCTGTCGGTGTAGGACATGTGAAACTTGGTGGACTGTGGCGCGTCAGTGTCTGAGCGGGACGCAGTGCAGGATACTGACGGTTAAAGCGCTCGTCTCCCCCCTACTGCCTATGAGCTGAGCGTCGGACAGCAGTGGCGCCGAGTTTCCGAGGTCCACCGCATGGATAGTAATGTGGTCCTGGATGCAAAGATACAATTGTTCAGGGGGGAAATTGACAAAAAAAAGAAAGGGAAGCAAACAAGGAAACTGCGGGGGCGGATTTTGTTGGCATATGCTTCTATTCGAGCCCGGGCAACTTCATTGCCTTCGGAGCCTTCTAGTCCATTTTGCAGTTTTGCCCGGTAGACGTCGGCTACCTGCTCAATGTTCATAAGCCTGCACCACGTCGCGGCATGGTAGGATGACGGACCTGCCGAGCAAGGGAGTTGAACCAATTGGCCGACTCTGCATCCTTTGGAGGAGTCTCGGCTTCAGGCGGTGGTGAACGTATTCGTGACGAATTGTCCGGCTTGGTGAACGGATGGAAATTTGAGGTTTCTGATTCATCACTTTGCGGGAGGAAGAAGAGGTATTTGAGGACGAGGGCGAGGATGAGGAGGATGGATAACTGTCCGAGGAGTAAACCTTGGGTAAAGGTTGGCGTCAAGGAGAAGATGTAGTTGTTGCCCATCAAGATGACATGCCGCCCGCAGACGGTTTGCTTCCGGGTTAGCGCTAGCCTTTCACCATGAACCTCGCTCAGCCAGCCGTCTTCGTTGCCTGGCCCGGTGCTCCCCTCACCAACTCTCTCGTCCACACTTCCATCGCTGGTCTTGGCCTATCATCCTCCATTCTGTCCGTTATCCCTTCTGATTCATCAAGCCTCATCCAATGGGCTAGCTACGACTGCATCGACCATGCCCTCACCGCTTCTGAGCCAAATCACGTCCTTTCATCATCTTATACAATCAGAAAGGCGCTCATTCGAAAGCACTTCTTGGCCCGGTGCATTCAATCCTATCTCGTCAAACGCCCCGAATCATTTCTTGCAAAAGCCGTACCCCTCACTTGGGACATCGATATTGCCTACGCAGATGAACTTGACGAAATGTGGAGCGACGAGCTATGGGACCTCGGCAGCGTGCTTGATGCCAACGCTGTTGGGATCAAGCAATGGTTCATTCTCAAACCGGGCATGGCCGACAGAGGGATGGGTATCAGGCTTTTCGACAGCAAAGATGCCTTACACACTATATTTGAAGAGTTCGATTACGATCCTGACGATGACGAGACACATGAAACACCCACATCGGTCATGACATCTCAACTCAGGCATTTTGTTCTTCAGGTATCACTAACTTTATCAATACAATCAGCATCCAAATTGAGCACCCGTCCAGGAGTACATTCCTACTCCTTTACTTGTCGATCCAAACGAGGTCCCACTGTCGACTCAGCCCCAGCCATCATACGATCTCCGGGGTCACAAAGTCATTTTATTTCTCTCCTTGCATTCCTCAACTCAAATGACGCTTGTCTGACAGTTTCATTTGCGAACATACGTCGTTGCCTCCGGCGCTCTAACAGTATTCATGTACGAACGCATCCTCGCACTGTTCTCCGCAGAACCCTACCACGCCCCCATGCGCTCCGACATTGAACCGACCGTTTCCCTCACTCCTCATTTGACCAACACCTCCTTGCAAACCCATCGCGGGGAAGAGAATGTGCGCCTTTTGGATGAGTTGATCGGGTGTCGTATATTGTCTGGATCCAGAAACAATGTGTTGAATACCCTAGACGTTGCCGTGATCAAACAGCAGATAGCTGACACCCTCTCGGAAACATTCAAGGCTGCGCTCCACCAACCAGTACACTTCCAGGCATGATAGCTCGCTTCCTCCGGTCCTTTCGGGTCTTCTAATTCTTGTCTGCAGCCGTTACCCAACGCCTTTGAGCTCTATGGCGCTGACTTTCTGGTTTCACACGGACCCGTTGGTTTCCAGGTTAAGCTGTTGGAAATGAATTCTGAACCTGCCATCGAACTCACGGGACTACGATTGACTTGGATCCTGGAAGACTTGTTCAAAGCCATCGGAATTGTTTGCATCCAGCCTTTTGTGCAGCGAACTAGCCACGAAGGCAGCAGCAGTATCTCACTCAAAGTTGGAGAAACTTCGCACAATTTACGCAAGTGTCTCGACATCAAAGTTCATGCCTCCATGGCATGCTGAATGGCATAGTTTACAAAAGAAGGATTGTGGAATTATCTAAATGTTTGGAAGGTAACATGGCATGAATATACGTGGCAAGTCAGTGTTTCCTAGAGATTTAAACGTTCACAAAGGATCTATCAAGTCGTGAGCGAAGGCCTATACGTACCTCTTCTTGTTTTTGGGCGAATTCACCCGATCTCGTTTCCGCTTCCGAACGTGCTCGCTAGTAACTGCCGATGAAGGGTTAATGATGGTGTTATCTGGCTGATTTCGCTGCACGGAAGATGTACATGACTCTTCAACTTTTTCAACGAAAGTCTGGTTAAATGCGACGCATCGAATCCCAAAGCACTGAAGTTTGATGACCCCTTGCTTGTACATTTTTTTGATCATATTCGTCTGGAAGGGAGGCACCAAGTCCGGAAGTAGCGTCGTACGTTGTGAAACATAATCCAACTTCTACATATATGTCAATCTCTGGGAGGCCCCATTCCAATGCACACGCACCTTGTTGTCTAGATATTCCAAGGTTTCTGATGTAATTGTCATGGTACCTTGGTCTCCCACCCGTTCATATGTGCCCAGGTAACGAGATGTTTTGCCTGATACATAGCATACATCCATCCGCTTGCCAACGTCGAAATTAACGTCGAATTTAGTCCAAGCGCCGCCGCGTTTGGGATTGTATTGAAAGGTTGGTGCGACAACGAGACCTAGCGCGATCCCGGATGGAGACCAAATTACCTCGTTGCAATCGAGGAAGTAAATTCCTTTCCTGGGAAGATTTTAAGAGGAATGGGCCTCTTTCGATGATCAATGCTTACCGAACGTTCACAACATCCTGTTATTCAATGCAGTAAGTACTGTGAATCTAATCTGACGTGGTGCTCTACCTTGTGAACCTTGGTATGAACAGCACGAGTGAATGGTCGGATCGAAGATAACTCCAATTGACCCTCCACAGGCTTGTAGAGTACGTCTTTCAGAAAGTCTCTAAAATCTATTTCAGAAACTGCTGCTTTTCTTGACTGTCGTGGTATCGTTAATCACTTGCTCGTGACAGGGTGCTGAGCTGACCTGCTCAAGTTCTTGAGTACAGTTCGAGAGCGCGACGCGAAGTTCGTTCAAAATCTGTGGCAGTGTTACAACTCCAGTGCATGTCGTAGTGCAGTCGAATTTTACGAGCCTCGTTATACTCATGAACTTTGTCCTTCGTCCGTCTGTACTTCTCTAGAAGAATTAGGAATTTTTCTTGAGTCCGTGAAGCCTCCTCCTGCGCGCGAAGCCCATGTAAGCCTGTAGACATGATGAAAAACACACCGCCACCTTTTCGCGGGTGAGATCTTCATTTTCAGCAAGCAGTCTGGCAAATTCTGCTCTCGTATGAGACGCTGGCTAAAGAAAGGCATATTAGTCGTCCGTGGTCGACAAGCTGCTATAGGCGTCACCACCTCCGCAGATTGCAAGGGGTTACTAGGTGAGTCTTCCTCTGACTTTATGGAAGATGCTAGTGTAAGCGCATCCTGAAGCCTGGCTATCCTTTCCTGCAGGGCAGCGTTGTCCACCTTGAGAGTGTCGTTCTCGGCAACCAGTGCCTGAGCCCTCTCATGAGTTATCCTATTCGAAGGGCCACCCGTGCACGGAGTAGTGGATGTTCTCTGGAAGATAGAGATGGTGAGCTTGAGCCCAGGAAAACTGCAGAACCAGCGGACCGTTTCAGCTTCGTGAAGTTGGGCTCGGACTGTCTTGAGTTCTCGCGCGAGCAGATTGACCATCTCTGGGGCTGCCTCTGGATCCATGGTGTTGTCCACCCTTGGTACAGAGTGAGTTTGGATTTGGATCAAGGGCAACCGCACGTGACCGTGACTGCATAGTCCTCAGGGTTGTCCCAAGCCTTGACTTGGGAATGCACAGTTCATCGCTGCCTTGGATTGCAGAGCGCGCGACGTCCACACCGTCGCGGAAACGCTCTAAATGGGACGAAGAGGATCTCGAGGCCGAAGTAATCCAAAGGCGTCACCAATCTCTTAAACGTCGCATCAAGTCGGTTCGGAGTGCCCGCCCTCACGGTGACACCGGTCAAATGCCTGTGGACCCTTCTCAGCGATCTCGCCCAACCCATCCTACCACACATAGTGTCTTTGTACCCCTCAGAAATTCCCATCCTCCCATCCGGCCGTCCCGTTCCGTATACTGTTACGAGCGACTCAACCAAATAGAAGAAGGATCCTATGGCGTTGTATTTCGCGCCAGGGACAAAGAGACTGGGGACATAGTTGCACTGAAAAAGCTCAAACTCGACGAGGAGAAACATGGCTTCCCGATCACCGCACTTCGTGAGATCAGTGCTCTTATGGCCTGTCAGCACGCAAATGTAGTTCGAATTCGCGAAGTAGTCGTCGGTGACACCTTGACACAGTGAGTTCAGCCGTCCAGTCGCCTCTGAAGTTGCGATCGACACAATCCACCTGAAGAGTCTACGTAGTGATGGATTTTATCGAGCATGACCTCAAGACACTCCTAACTCTGATGCCATCCCCCTTCCTGCAATCGGAAATCAAAACTCTGATGATGCAGCTGTTATCTGCTGTTGCTCATTGTCATTCTAATTGGATCCTGCACCGTGATCTGAAGACCAGTAATTTGCTCATGAACAACCGCGGGATGATCAAGGTAGCCGACTTCGGTCTCGCACGAAGATACGGTGACCCTGTCGGGGTAG
Organism: Rubroboletus pulcherrimus; assembly: GCA_038091165.1. NCBI lineage: Eukaryota > Fungi > Basidiomycota > Agaricomycetes > Boletales > Boletaceae > Rubroboletus > Rubroboletus pulcherrimus. Next base: position 10,606 of record JBBPNY010000267.1, read on the forward strand.
GAGGTTTGACACAACTAGTGGTGACCTTGTGGTACCGGTATGTTGACGGTGGCATCTATTTTGTTTTTGTCCTCTCTTACACACGTCAACAGTGCCCCAGAAATTCTCTTGGGAGCTACCAAATATTCAACTGCCATCGACATGTGGTCTGTTGGATGTATTTTCGCGGAATTGCTCTTGAAAGAGCCAGTTTTTCAGGCCCAAGGAGAGGTCGAACTCCTTTCCATGATTTTCAAGCTCCTCGGCCCTCCCACAAGCTCCTCCTGGCCAGAATACTCCAGTCTTCCCCTTGCCAAGACCATCACTCTCCCTGCCCCACATTCTCATCAATTTCGCCAGCGATTTCAGTACATGACAACTTCAGGAATTGATCTTTTAATGTCATTTTTGACATATGATCCAGCGCAACGCATCACTGCTGAAGAAGCTCTGCGTCACCCTTATTTTAGGTCAGTTGTCATCGTTGTCGTTTCCATTTCACTAATCGACTACACAAAGTGAATCCCCTCTTCCCAAGCACCCAGACCTTTTTGCTTCATTCCCATCCCTCGCTGCCGGAGAAAAGTGAGTAATGAATGTTCCTCTCGCGTGACACAGCGTGTGACCTTAACGGTACCCAGACGCAAGAAGCCATTTGATAGCCCCTCTGCACCTGTACGAGCGGCAGATTACATTAAACTTGCAGAGAACGATATGCCATAGTATGTAGTGTATGATATATCTATTAGGGACTGCAAGTACATGTAAGAACGGTAAGTGGAGTGGCCAAGAACGTCCCTTGACTACAGACCGGTACCATCACCAATGCTATCTTCCACGCTGCTTAGTAGCTGTCGCATTCTCTGAAATCGTGTCCTTGTGCGATCCATTTCACCGCACTTGTCGTAGAATTCTTTCACTTCTTGTACAGTGAACCTGAATTCATTGGCTATATCATAGATCGCTTGATCGATGCAGTGAAGCGGGACCACTGCCTGTCCATCCCCTGATGGGAATGTGATTGGTGCCGCGAAGGTATTGGAATGTGGGCTTGGAGCATTGTAAGGCTCTTGAGCTTGGGCTCGACTCCACAAGAAAATACTCACATTGTTTTCGTTTTCTTTGTGGCGTGTGGCTCATCGTTACCTTCGTCATTCGCTTTCCGTTTCCCCCACGGTGGAGGAGATTGGTTACCAACTCGAATGGGCCATCCTTCGCTCTCTTCACCATCTGCCATTTCCTCTTCGTCAGGGCTTTGCCGAGCATGAATCCCTGACATTGAAGCCTGTGGCTCACTAGGGACCTGGTCGGGAGTAAACAAAATGATCGGCACAGTAGTGTTGGTGCTGCCATCGTTGCACCCTGTTGTCTGTCTATCTGCGTGATCCACGTGAAGCGACTCATCCACCGGTTTCGTGCGCCTTTTTCTCGTACGCCTGGTCTTTTCGTCCGCCTGTCGAACGTAACCATACTGCCCTTTTTCCCCGTGGGCCGGCTTTTTCTGTTCTACGATTGCGGCAATCATGTTGTCCAAGCGGACCGAGTTTTTCTTGTAACGCTCCCGCCATGACTGCCATGTGTGTCGAGTTACCCACGCATACTCTGGGTCAACAGCCTAGAGGGTATCAGAATGGAATCGTTGAGCATGTCCTCGGGACCCACCAATTCACATAGTTGTTGGTACAGTCGATTCCCAGTTCTACCGCCCGTTTCCTTATAAGGAATCTTGGTTGCTATCCACTGGCATAGACGTTCTTCGTCCTCTTCAGTAAATTGAGTTCGTCTGAATGTGATAAGTACCGCTTGTGATCGACAAGAGTGCCGGAGACTCACTCTTGCCCAGGACGCCGGCCTCCTGGGTTCTTATACACCAGTGGCGTATAAACGAGTGCACCTTTCTCCACGCATTTCTTGACCCATAAGTAAGACTCGATATACTTGTCTGGAACGCCTTGATACGACTTGACGAGATGCTGAAAAACCTCTGTGTTCGGGTCTGCGAGGATTACACGAGCAGACTGAGGAGATGCAGTGGGATCTCCTCCGGAATGCTTGGGTCACCCAGTAAGGCCCCAGAATACGATAGCTATGACCCAACTCACCATAATGCGCTGGCTGAGTGCCGCACGCGCATTCACATTTGCGATGCTAGGATGTATGTGCATCTTGATGGGTCCTCCATTCTCGACAAATATCTGTTTTAGCAGCATTCCTGCAATCTTGCAAGCCTCGACGTAGGTGTAGGGCACGAAATGACGTTCAGGGCGATCTGGACTGATCCAGCAAAGGCGAAGGCGCTCCTCTTCTGGAGTGCCGGGCTGGGTTAGAACGTAGCCCTGCCTTGGCACCTTGCTTTCTACACGCCCACCGAGAGACTAAGTGGGACGTCACATCTATGGTCCAGCCCGGTGCCAAGCCCACTCACAGTGATTGTTTCGCATAACTCGGCCTGTATTTCTTGAGGGATGTCCTTCTGTATGAAGAACTTGACGGCTAAACCGCTCTCATCTTGGAAAATTGGCTGTGCGATAGTTGTCAAGTCTCTAGAAACCACTCTGCCACCAAGAGGGGCCGCTCACCATGATCCCTTGCAAATGCAAACGGCCGTGGACGTGGATGTTAACCCAAGGATCGGGTTAGGTTTAGGTTTGAAACAGCTGAGGTTAGGGTTGTGGTCACCACCATGATGACTAATACTCTCCCTCGATAACAGTAAGTAGTAGCAACTTACAATACAACACTAAAAAGGTGCTAATTAGACGCTCTCATCACTCTAATTTTATCCGATCAACTTTGCAAGTCTAGTTCCGTATGCCAGAGCGCAAGTGCTGGGTCGTCTTCCCCAGCAAGTAAGAGAGCGGAGTGACCTATTTGTGGGGCGATGGTATGTCAGAGACATTCAGCGAAGGATAGGACGTGATCAGCGCTGTCGGTGAGCATTGTGGTGTGGAAATATGCGAAGCAGTTAATAATTGAGACGATTTTGCTTACTAAAGTGAACGGGAAAGCAGTTATGTAGCTCTGGCTAGCTGGCAGCATTCGCAAGACAGAGGCGATCTACATGTGGTTCTTGGACTTATCAGGCATGCTGTGAGAGATCTGGACATCTTGTAACCTAGGTCAGTAGTTCCACGGACTCGGAGGCAAACTCACCTCATCTAGAGCTCAAGCGCGGTCCCGCTATTCACTGCGCGGCTACACATTGCAAGTGGTCACCAGACGATCCGAGGGAGACCGTCTGAGGCTGTAACCCGACCTCGGAATGTCATCGATTCATCCGTGAACATATGCTTCACAGTCGGATCTGACGTGATTACACAGCATTTCCTATAAGTAACGGTTGTTTAAGGCACAAAGTACACCGACTTGGTAGGGTCAAATGAAGATGGGTATACCGCAATAAAGCCATAGATGAATACAAACTTGTGATAATAAAAACATGCGTCCGATTGCCTCAAGTCCGGTAACCAACGCCCATCAGCAGAAGGCTCCTCTTTCAACAGTCATTACCTTGAATATGACAGGAAGACTTGCCGGCCATGGCCGACATTCGCAAATCGGATGGTAGTTTTACCAGCGAAACGCGCTTCGCCGCTCTGGTTTTGTGCCATTCTTCCGCCTGTTCCTCTGGGAAACCGGGTACTACGGGTAGGTTCTCATGCAAGGATGTGTCTGGCAGGGACTGGTTGGTGGTGGATAGTGATAAATATGAGGTCTCGTCAGGAGATGGATAACAGCTCGTCGGGCTATCACATCCTTGTGTGACCGGTGAATCGGTGGTGAGAGATGGTCCCCAAAGTGAGGGTGCAGCAAACGCTTCGCCCGACGATGGCCAATCAGGACCAAAGTCCAGCGCGGAACGGAATGTTTCATAGGTGGATGAGTCGAAGGACTGCGAACCTGTTGGAGGAGTCTCTTCGTGAAACGAACTCTGGGGTCGAACTTCCTGGGTAGAGAATGGTGACTGCGAGGTATATTCGGAGTAGCGCTGCTGCAACGTCTCGGTTGCAGCTTGCAAAGCGAGCGAAGTTGCCTGTTTGAAATTCCTCTCTTCAACAGCGAGATCATTGAGAAGAATGTTACGATGACAGATGAGCTTGGTGACATGCAAGCGCATTGCCTGTATTTTCTTGGACATGGTCTGAATATTATCCTGCAAACGTTCCCGGGTAGATTTCTGGAACGGTGCCAAAATCCCAATATTTCTCGCGATATGCATGCTAGAATCGATTTGTGCATTGGCGGTGCAAATGCGATTCTCCAGATCTTCCACACGAGTATGTATCATATGGGATCTAGAGGCGAGACGAGGAGGTTCTGCCCTCTCCACGACTGAGAGATCTCCGGCGCTAATGCGTGCGGCGGCCAATTCCGCCTTCACAGTATCAAATGTCTCTTTGAATTGTGATGCTCCCTCGACCTCGGGTGCGGATAGATCTGCCAATCCACTCTGGCAACCAACCGTGTCCGCAGAGTACCCACCGTGCGACCCACCATAACCAGGATGCTCATCCATCGGTTCAGAGAGGTTACGGTGATCCCACGTCAGCGTTCTTGGTTGACCGAAATTCGGAAGCTGCAAGTCGTGAAGATGTGACGTAGCGGCAGCTACTCCGGTGAGCCTGAGAACTTTGCCTGTCATTCCGAGCGATCGCATGGGTATGCCCGTGGTTTTGAAGGCACTCGCATAGTTAATACGAGATATCCATTCATCCATCTCTTTCTGCTCAGTTGTCTGGAAGAGAATATGACGTCCATCGCGAGTGGTGAGGCGGAAGGTATTTAAGTGCTGTGGTATAGACAGGTGAGGACTGGGTAAATCCAGTGCAAACTAGCTCACCTTGCTATACGATCTGTCAAAAACTGCCAGTGCATCATGCAAGGAAATGATTTCATCAGGCTTGAACAACGTTGACGGTATGGGGGGTTTCCTTGGCGGATCGCTCCATGAGAGTAGTGTTGATGGCCATGATATATCACGGAAAATAAGAAGCTGAGATCTCGTAAGTGCGACACTATGCGGTCGCCACTTGCGATTCAATGGCTTTTTCCCTCCCTCCAACAGTTCGTCTTTGCGATTGAGGACAGCGACCTTGGTGAGCTTGATGGTCCATGTCTCGGGCGCAGGTAGCGCCTCAGGTACGCCGCCAAGGCCGTTGAGAGATGGACTTGGATGAACCCCAACAATGAAGCCAAAGAATGCGGTCGATCGCATATCTGTTGATCCTATTTGTACCACGTGCCCCTTGGCAAAAGCCAGAAAGATCTCGTCGTAGTTCCAAGATGTACCTGTACCATCCCATCGAAACGGGTTCTCAAGTGAAATCTGGCCTTCGACGTTAATACGGAGCTGATCCAGCAGATTCTAAAACGACAACTGAAGCAAACTGGTGAGAGTGGTGCGAAATACTCACATTTGTAATGAGATAATAGGGATCAATCTTTGGTTTGTTCAATAATGTATTCCCACTTTGTATCATTGGACTTGGAAGCCCAGATGACGTGGAGGGTCTAGTGAGGTTTCCTTCGATGTTCCCTTCGGGGTCTAAGGGGTCCTCGATGAAGATGAACGGTGCAAAGACGATGTTGTCGTAGAAGCACTGAGGGACTGTCATGAATGCCCCACTATAATGCCAACGTGGTTCTACACACATCGAGAACTTCAGGAATCAGGCCCGGGAGCGTCGTATTCCTCATATAATCCGCTTTGGACATCTTCCGTTTATTTGACTTGTTGAAAGCGTCGGTGTGCAGCATGATCAGGCTAAAGGCCAAGATATATGGGTGATCTGAATTTAGCATCATCGTCATTGTCAATTTACACATTGGGAAAGTTAAGGATGGCACACCTCTAGAAGCGAATAGGTCAGGGTTACACGAAAGATACCTATTCGCGAATGCTTCGATGACTCGATCAATTTGCTGTGTCTCCCGTGGTAGACCGACATCCATTAACAGTCTACGCAATGCGACGTCCAGAGGGTCTCCATGAAATCCAAAGTGTTCAATAAATAGCTTGAGTGAATCAGTATAGATGGGGTCTCCACTACAGAAGGTAGTTAGAATGAACAAAGACTGCCTAGTACGACCTTACGTGGAAGCCAGGATTCCAGCTATTTCGGCCTTGGAGACGAGGGACACCAATCTGTTAATGAAGTTTTCGACAGATTCACCCGCTCGGGGTTTCAGGACATCGGGTGGAATCTGGGAGAGAGAAGGCCGAGGAGAGCGAGAGGTTGGAGATGGCGCGGCTCCATTGGAAAACGAGGGCCCACTTTTAGTGGCCGATGATGGTAATGAGGCGAATAGATTAACAGAAAGTCGATGTAGAAGTTGTGGGTTAGTTGAGGAACGAGGTCGGGGATTAGGCGGACGAATTTTGGATCGCGGTGTGGGATTGGCGGAGAACAGTTCGTTGTTTGAAGGAAGGACAGTGGATTGATGTGATAAAGCAAAGAGAGAGCGTGAACGTGAAGAAGTTACGGAATCAGCCGTAGTTGGACGTCGCGTGGGTGAGCGATGTGAAGTAAGAACACACGGATCGGCAGTCGATGATCGAACATTGGTCCTATCTGAAGTAACTGGGCTTTGCGGCAAACTAGGTATGTTGGTACGAGTTATCGAAGAGTGACCAACAGCGCGTTCCGAATGACGCCTAGAAAGTCTTGCGCCACTAGGATCACTACGTGATCCCGCAAGCGAGTCTGGAGGCGCAGTGAAGTCCACCCGGAGCGGGGAGGTGTGATTTACCGCTGGGAGTGAGGGCGACTCGGCTGGGACAGTGAGATGTTTCGGGGATGATGTCGACAATTTGCGTGACCAGAACGAAGATTTTCGTACCAGGGGCGTGGAAGGGTTTCCATTGGTAGTGCAAGGCGAAGTTGAGGCTCGTTTCGCTGTTGTAAACATCTGTGTCACTGAAACACCTCTGGTACGCTGTTTTTCAAGACCTGACGATGGCTTGTCCGGCCGCAACGAATGTGTGCTCTTACTTTTTCGCAGGACGTTCTCGGTACTGCTGCTCGGAGATGATGTAAACGCAACAGAGCTTATCTGAGAGGGAGGGGATACTACGGGTGTGTTGTGATAGACATCCAGATAAAAGGTGGGCTGCGGAGGAGTGTCTGTCATATGCTGGACAGGTACAGACACCCGGGCATCGTTTAGATTGGCGCTTGGTTCATGACTAGCTATGCTTGCATCGGCCCGCGAGGATGGGGTCGGGGGAAGATCTTTCTCGAGCAACAGTCTACGTGGAGATGTACTGCGCAGATTTGCGGTGCGCTCATCTGCGTGGGGCAAACCTGCAAGACTTTTGCGCGCTGAGGAGGATACGGGAAGTATGCGACGTGTCCAATGTGGTAGTGAGAAGAAGTGGAGACCACCGCTGTTGCTGCTGTCTGGAACTGGCGCAGGGCGTGTCTGCTCGGTGGGCGATGGAGCTGGTCTAAGATTCGCGATGGAACCCGAAGTGTCAGAGCGGCGTGCGATGTCTGCTGAAGGGGGGTGTCTATTTCCCAAACCAAGCACGGTGACCATGATTCAAAGTGTAATGGTGCAATGCGAGCACGGTGCTCACTACCGAACCCGTTGGAGAGACGTGGAGCACAGTGAGGCCACTGGGAACGTTGAGTATCGCGGGCGGATAGCCAGCGGTCGCAGGCTCGCAGCAGGGCAGTGTCAAAGCAGCTTAACTAAGCCATCAATGGCATCTAGTAATTACAACTTGCTAAAGACACCCGGTCAGTTTCGACCTCCAATATACGGAGATAAATGAGGAGGAAAGCATGACACCTTGCGCGTCGAGATCCTCAAGAAGGATCTTTCCAGCATTAATACAATCTACAATCCATTGTGGCTGGACATATTTCCGTCTTCGCCGCCGTTCTTTCTCCTCTGCCGACTCATTGGACTTGGTGATCACGGGTCGGTCGATGATTACATGGGTGATCGAACTGTCTGATTCTGCGACGGGAGGACCACTTCCAGAGGATGATGGCCAACCAATTCGGCCACCAAACGACCCTACCAAGAATTCGAAAACGAGTCGGGATGCTCCGCGCGACAGGAAGAACGTATACGGAGAAAATAATTATGTAGGTGTAGATTTGCGTGTCTCAGATAATGACTGCAGTGTAGGCAGCGATGCCGTTGCATCCGCGCCAGCAGAAGTGTGAACGACAAACTCTTAGTCGACCTCGGTAGACCTGGTAGTAGTGAAATCCTTGAAGTCTATGTCGGCATCTTTATTGACGAGTAATGGAGGTGTACTATTTTGATTGCTTGTCGAACCTCCTTTGTCGAAGCCATTTTGCCAGCTTTTTGGGGTTTATGGTAGATACGTATACAATATTTTTCTTCGCTATCTGGACACTGAATGCGCTTAGTCCGGTACCAGCTTCAACTCCGGTAACGTCCAAGGGAGGTGGGTAGACACGCCTGGCGTCCGTGTAGAGCTCGAAAAAGACGAAGTTGAGCAGTGTTCGCTAGAGTTTCAGGAAGGTCAACATCACTCAGGAGACGTCAATGTCTGACAGTACCTGCAAACAAGGTTCTTAGCTTACCGGATGGCGTTACATTCTGCGTAAACTGACATAGTACGAGCCTGGTAAGATTTTGATCCATAATTTCCGCTTGGTAATATATCCTTTTGATAGAGAGAGACCTTCCTGAGCGAACGCGAATACATGACGCACAGTTACCGTCCGGCAACGAGACGAGAACAATTGGCGACCAACAATGGCGACACGCGGTCGTTGGAATGTAACGAAGCAAAGAGAAATATCATACAAAGCGCATCATCGATGTCTCGTACGGCGCCAATGAAGGTGGGGTATCTGATCGATTGTATGAGTCGCCCGGCATGCTAAGATGGTGGAAAAACATGCTATACCTCTCCTTTATGATGTGATCCAGTCGGTAAGTTGGTTTTGCTGTTCTCCAGGTTCTTCGCGATACTCCATTCTCCACGGCCAAGAGCTCTAGAAATTTTCTTTGCGAACACCTTGTGTTCTCTCAGCTTGTTCAGCACTGGCTCGTGAGCAAAGATAGCATTGCGATGTACTTTGTGTAGTAAAAGGATGTTGGAGCCGTCGACCCTTTGTTAGCTTTCTTTTCTGCTTCGCGGCTCACGCGGAAATATACCTGTTCTGTGTTATGGCTGGAGACGAGACACGACCAAGCAAAATACCCCTGAGGATGCACAACCGCTGGAAGTCAGTCAAGGAATAATGCAATTTCTTGACCGCAAATGACCGGGTCATGCAGGCTCTGCCTTGCCCGTTTATTTAAAATAGCCCATGTGTACCCGCTCTAGTTTTCCGTGACGACCAGAATTTATTGAGTAAAGAGTGACTCGGATAGGTTTGTTTGTGCGGTGTCAACACGCCTCAAGCTCCTGGCCCTGGCCCTTCAATATCAGCCCAGGTACTCGAGAACGTCAAAGAAGTAAGGTTGCTTGATCTTATCTCATACCATTTCGTTGACGTCCCTAGATGTGGACTGAGATGCCAAATGGTAAGTACAAGAAACCGATCAACAAGGACCGCTTCAACTTACCAGTAAAAAGTTCCTGCGGCACGTGTTCGTCAATGCCATCATGCAATAATCTGATTGTGAATAGTGGACTCTGTTGTTCTAAGTGCGTTCGTGGTATGCCTTGACGGTCCTGGATACTGACTTTCACGCAGTTCTTCGCAACCAAGCTTGATACACGTGAAACGTGGCTCGTCCTTGGCCTGCATTCACCGACGAGCTCTCCAGCACTGTGCTTGCACAATACGTGGTTGGTGTAAGAGTGCAACGGCGGCACAAAAGATGAATTCAAGTGTATCGATTGCGCATTACTTTGATCAATATACTTGCACGTTTTTGGCGGGCTACAGTAGCTCGAGCCTTGTCCAACTTTGTGATCCTGGTACGCTTAAGACGCGTAACGAGCCAGTAACGTACAGATTCCATCGCGCAGATGGAGTGCACGAATCTTGTATCAATCTGTTCCGTTCTGTGCGACTGGTATCAGCGATCCATACTACAAGGTTCCGGGAAAGAGCTGGCGAATTTCTCGGTTGGCAATACTGAGCTGGTTCTCTATTGCCACCTGGGGCTGGATGAGACTTGCACTGGGGGCAAGGAGATGTGCTCACGGTGTCGGTGAGGTGTTTGTTACGTTCGATCTCTGCGCGAAACCAGAGGAGCGTCTCTGCCCGTGTGCGTGAGTCGGGAATAGCTATGGCGCATGCTGTGAGGACGGGTTCCAGGTAGAGACTGTAGATTCGCACAGCGTGAAGCCCTGATGGCGAAGCGGTAGAGACGGAGGACGCGCTGTTGGAGGATAAAGTGTCTGAGAGAGAGCATTAATTTTGTGGCTAACCCGTGCACGCGACTTGTTTTGCTTTGCCGCCTTCTTTCCTTCAAGTTCACCATGTCTTCATCTGATAATGTTCCTCTCCAACGATATCGATCATCGATGTCATCCCCCGTCCTCGCCTTGTCCAATGGCCTCGCCGGTCTCACCATCCAACCCCACGACTCTTCCCCCGTTTCTCAAGACTCCTCCCCCCAATCCGACTCTCGTCCCTTCATCATGTATTCTCGCTCTCAGCTCCTTTTTCTCCACAAATCCCCTTTGGTTCAACTTCCCTACGACATGTCAGCCCTAAAAGGTTGGTTCGGGTCTGTACTTGCACTCCCCTCTTCTTCCAGCACCCTGCTCACCACGATTTCCAGAGCCGAAAATGATCAGCCGAGTTCCAAAAAAGATTCTGAAACACCTCTTCCCGTTGGTAACCCGCGCGACCGACGGTGCGTACTTTGGTTAACCTTCCAGCTCCTCCGTTAACACCACTCGCTCAGGTTCCATAGAGACACGGATGATGGTGGTCCGTATTTCCTTTCGCGGCGCATGTATTCTCTGATGCCACTCTTAAGGTTGTGCGGGACAATCGTTCCGCGACGCCGCCATTACCCAGCCTTCGGAGCATCAGTCAATTCGTGCGGCGGACCGCGACAGGGACAGAGATGCTAAGATAGAACAAGACCGTGAAAGGGTCAAAGAAGGTCAAGAGCAACTGTGCAGTGCGAGTACAAATCTTATATGAGACGCTTCGTCGTATTAAATGTTATCATTCCAGTTATCCGACAGGTATGGCCGCGATCGCCCTGCCTTGTCGTCCATATCACAAATGCGAGCCAAAGACAGAGAGTTAGCTCCTAAGCCGCGATTAACATTCCTGGGTCCACTTGGGACCTATTCTCACCAGGTCACTGTTCTCTTTTAGTTATTCTATTGTTTTCTGATGATTCGTACAGGCGGCGTTCGAGTGCTTTGGCGATTCTGTCGAGTACCTTGCTAGGCCAACAATTGCAGGTGAGCTGTGCCAGCACGTCAATCGAGAGAAGAGCCAATTTTTGTCAGATGTCCAACAAACATTGTCGGCTGTTGTGCCATTTGGGGTAATCCCTCAAGAAAATAGCATGAATGGCTCAGTTGTTGAAACTTACAATGTCTTGCGTGTCCCTGTGGTTGGTCAAGAAGCTTTCGTGAGGGGTGTTACTGTCTTTGGAGTAAAACACTCTCTGGTGGTCCGACGGGGGGTGAAGATGGAGAGCATCGAGCATGTATTGAGCCACGAGCAAGTATGTTCTTGTGATGAAACCATTATTCGACTCTATTTCATGATGCGGCTTAGGCTTTGGGACAGTGCCGGGGGTGGTTAGCCAAATACTTGCCTCGAGCATCGTTAGTGCCCATGGATTCGACTGCGAGTGCAGCGAAAAGACTGCTCTCGACTGAAAATGGACTGGACCCGATGAAATGTGCTGCAATATGCTCATCAGTGGCTGTTACTATCTATGAAGGATTAGAAATTTTGGAAGAAAGCATCCAGGATGGAACAGGTCAGTGGTTTGTTCTATTTGTTGTAGGCACAGCCAATCTTGTTCACAGAAAATTATACTCGCTTTTATGTCCTTTCACATGGCCTGGACATAGCTCTTCCAGAGGAATGTCCTCTATCAACAGAGAACATGGCTCTGCTACGATTCCAGGTCCCTCCTGGTGACCCAGTGAAACCAATGTTGAACATTTCCAGAGTAATCAGCATGCTTGAAATTGTTGTATTGCGAATTGATAGACGCCCGGCAGTCCATGGCAGACCATTTGATAATGTTTACTTTCTTGAAGTGGGTGCTATCATGGGGCAAAAGAGCCCTAAACAATTGTGGAGAAAGCAGGTAGAGCAGGAAGTAAACAAGGTCAAATGCATGGGTGTGGAGGTGTCTGTATTAGGATGCTGGTAGATGTTGACTTTCTCAATCAATCTCCATATGAACATGTCAGAATGCAGAAAAAGTGGGCCTTTTCATGTTGATTGAGCATTAAAACTGAGCTACATTGTCAGACAATGCCATCAAAGGCATGTGGATAGCCAGCCCAGGTAGGAAATGAATAATTGTTTGTGTAATCAGCCTGGGGGTGAGTCATAATGAACTTTAAAATATAAAATGTTCTCCCAAGCTCTGACTTGAATGACTTGATATGTCTGGGTTAATGCTATCCATTTGATTCGAAATATAGCCATTTTACTTCAAGGCACAGAACAATGCTATAAAAGTTTTGGGCAGCTGCATGTCTCAGTCTGAGAGTCCAGTGAACTGGCAATGCAGTCACAATCCGGTCGCATGTGACGTGATGATGCTGCATTTTCCATAATGGCTGTTTTGCTAAAGCAAGAGCACATACACTTGGTACTATGGTAGAGTCAGATGAAGATAGGTAGTGTTGAAGTTTAGTAACTACAACTTGCTATCGGCATCGATCGTGGCCACCTCAGTTTCGACCTTCAATCTCTCTGCGTCTCCTCAGCAAAGTTTCGCGCTGTTCATGGGTCAGAAAATGAGATGCAGTGAACTCGTCCAGACGAACCTCTGCCGCCCGTCTCTTCTCTCCATACTTCATTCGCTCGTAGAGTTTCCGCTTCTTGTTACTCAGCAGCATCTTACCCATATCTTCCTCGCTTTGATCGACAGGTTTCTCTTTCTTTGCCCGCTTCCTCTGCAACCTCTGCACCTCCTTTTCGAACGTGCCGTATTCCATTCCCGCCGCCTCAGCTGCCAGTTCTGCAGCACGCAGAGACTCGGCGTCGTCAGCATTGCTGATGCCTACAGTCTCAACGACCCTGCTAACACCCTCGTCCTCCTCCTCATTTCGCTCCGAAGGTTGTTCATCCTCGCTGTCGGGTACCTGCTCCGCCGACGCTTCCTCCAAGTGGGACAAACCCACAGTCGGGTCGTAGGCTCCTGGCTTATCACCAAACGGAGACAAGTGAGGAGGAAGCGTGGCGCCTTGCACATAGAGATCCTCAAGAAGGATCTTTCCAGCATTAATGCAATCTACGACCCATTGTGGCTGGACATATTTCCGTCTTCGCCGCCGTTCTTTCTCCTCTGCCGACTCATTGGACTTGGTGATCACGGGTCGGTCGATGATTACATGAGTGATCGAATCGTCCGATTCTGCGATGGGGGAACCACTTCCAGAGGATGATGGCCAACCAATTCGGCCACCGAACGACCTGATCAAGAATTCGAAAACGGGTCGGGATGTTTCGCGCGACAGGAAGAACGTATACGGAGAAAACAATGATGTAGGCGTAGATTTGCGTGTCTCAGATAATAACTGCAGTGTAGGCAGCGATGCCGTTGGATCCGCGCCAGCAGAAGTATGGACGACAAACTCTTCGTCGGCTTCGGTGGGCTTGGCAGTGAAATCCCTGGAGTCGATGTCGACATCTTCATTGACAAGTGGTGGATCTACAGTAAGAATTTTGATTGCTTGTCGAACCTCCTTTATCGAAGCCATTTTGCCAGCATTTTCGGGGTTTAAGATAGATACGATATGTTTCTCCGCCGTCTGGACACTGAATGCGCCCAGTCCTGCACCAGCTTCATCTCGAGTAGCGTCCAAAGGAGGTGGGTAGACAAGCCCGGCGTCCGTGTAGAGCTTGAAAAAGACGAAGCCGAGCAGTGTTTGATAGAGTTCCAGGAATGTCAACATCACTCGGACGTCGACGTCTGACGGTATCTGGAAACAGGAATCTTAGCAGGCCAGACACTGCAAAACATAGCAAAGGCGTTACGTTCTGCGTAAACTGATAGGGTACGAGCCAGGTGACATCCTGATCCATAACTTCCGCCTGGTAATATATCCCTTTGATGGAGAGGAAGACCTTCCTGAGCGAACGGGAATGCATGACATAGAGTTGCCATTCGGCAGCGAGACGGGAACAATTGGCGATCAACGGTGGTGACACACGATCGTTGGAAGGTAACGAGGCAAAGAGAAATATCATACAAAGCGCATCATCGATGTCTCGTACGGCGTCAATGAAGGTGGGGTATCTGATCGATTGTATGAGTCGCCCGTGCTAAGACGGAGGAAGAACGTGCTATACCTCTCCTTTATGATGTGATCCAGTTGGTAAGTTGGTTTGCTGTTCTCCAGGTTCTTCGCGATACTCCATTCTCCACGGCCAAGAGCTCTAGAAATTTTCTTTGCGAACACCTTGTGTTCTCTCAGCTTGTTCAGCACTGGCTCGTGAGCAAGATATGTGATGTCTTTTGTGTAGTAAAAGGATGTTGGAGCTGTCGACCCTTTGTTCGCTTTCTTTCTGCTTCGCGGCTCACGCGGAAATATCCCTGTTCTGCGTTATGGCTGGAGACGAGACACGACTAAGTGAAATACCTTTGAGAATGCACAACCGCCGGAAGTCGGCCAAGGAACACTGTAATTTCTTGACCGCGGCTGACCGGGTCATGTAGGCCTTGGCCGCCCCAGCCTTGCCCTTTTGTTTTAAACGGCCCATGTGTACCCGCTCTAGTTTTCCTTGCGGCCAGATTTTGTTGAGGTGAAGAGTTACCCGCAGATTTGTTTGTGCGGTGTCAACACGCCTCGAGCTTCACGCCACCACTACCACAAGCATGAGGTGAGTGGGACTGATGGTCCTTGGAACGTCGTGCTCAATACTCGTATGTCAGTCAGTATGTTCATGTCCCTAAATCTGAGCTAGACGAGGCTCAGCTACGCCAGCTGGAGGAGCATGAGATCAGCCAGGGTCCCTTGTCAGTTTTGCAGCAGGCTGTTCGCAACCATGCCCAGGTCCTTATCTCCCTCCGGAATAACAAGAAGCTGCTTGCACGCGTAAAGGCCTTTGACCGACACAGTAACATGGTTGGTCACCCTGTCCGTCTCATCCCTACGCCATCTGACCATTGATCTCTACCCAGGTGCTCGAGAACGTGAAAGAGGCGAGATCGCTCAATCTCATCTCATACCATTTCGTTGACGACGTCTCTAGATGTGGACTGAGATGCCAAAGGGTAAGAACAAAAAACCGATCAACAAGGACCGCTTCATCAGCAAAATGTTTCTGCGGTATGTGATCGTCCTTGTTTATCATGCAATAGTCTGACTGTGAATAGTGGGGACTCTGTTATTCTAAGTGCGTTTGTGGCATGTCTTAACGGTCCTGGATGCTGATTTTCGTGCAGTTCTTCGCAACCAAGCTTGATATACGTGAAACGTGGCTCGTCCTTGGCCTGCATTCACCGACGAGCTCTCCAGCACTGTGCTTGCACAATACGTGGTTGGTGTAAGAGTGCAACGGCGGCACAAAAGATGAATTCAAGTGTATCGATTGC
>JBBPNY010000268.1:0-26265 GCA_038091165.1 Rubroboletus pulcherrimus
CGACTGAATGACATCCTATCTCATCTGTAATCTTTACTGGGACGTGCTGTTGTTTGTGTGGGGGTTCTGTCTGCCTTGAATCTGCAGCAAGCTTTTATCCTATCCCACGTTACATCCTAAGAATACCAGAGCAGAAAATCGTCCGAAACATGTCCAGAGGATCGTCCACAACAGTCACTTCACTGCTTCTCAAACGCGAACCCAATATAAATGTCTGACACCAATCATATCAGTAATCGATTCGTCGGGAGACACATTAGTGAAGTGGCTCACTCGCAGCTTCCCACTGATTCTCGTCCATCGCGCTCTCGCCATTTGCATCCACAACCTTCATGCGCACCATGAGTTCCTTGAACTCCTCTTGTTCGGAGTGTTCCGCAAATATTTGGTGGAATTCTTCTTTGTAAATCGGGTGGAGGGAATATTCCGCGGCCAAACTGTAAGGTAAGGTAAGAAAAAACCAGCCATCTAGCGAGATCAAATATCTTGAATAGATAACCGAAACCTTCTCAATCTCTAGTGATTTGAGAGGAACAAACAACGCAATCATCAGGAGTTGCGAGGATTACAACCCCGAAGCCAATCGCGCAACACCCAGGATCAAGAAGACAGATGGTTTCATGAAGCGACAGACGCAGGAAACCCACCCTACAAAGTTGTCCCAATCTACAATGTATTCCGGCACATCCTCGACAGCATCGTTGAGGAAAAAGTAATAACGATGCCCGAAGAGCGGGCGGGATTGCCGATCTTCAAAACGGATCCTATATACCGCATTGCCAAAGGAAAGGTCAGTTGCAGAAGGTGGCAATGCATCCAGCCGTTCTCTGATAGCGGTGTTATTTTTTCGACAGGAGGTTGAACAAGAAGTGCATACAATAATTGATCGGCGTTGGGAATGGTACCGAGAAATACCCCACCCTTGCGGAGGTACTGGCTCACATTACGAAGCATACATCGCGCTTTTTGTGATGTCTCAAATGCATAGTGCATGCAGAATTGCATCGAGACAACATCGAAAGGCTGCGCGAGTCGCTCTGGCGGGAAAGCCTTTGACAGAGGTTCGGTGTAACAGTCGATTGCAGCGAACGTAGCGTCAAAACGCGGTTGAGGCATCGTCTGCCATCTTTCACGGGCTTGAATGACTGAAACATCAGCAATATCTGCAGATATTGGCATATCATCACCGAGATAAACGGTCAGCGAGGGGAACTAGTAACCACTTACCGGCGCAGACCAGCTCCTTAGCCCGAGCTTTCGACCATTTAGTAAGGTCACCACCCTTGCCACAACCGAGATCGAGGACCTTGCCACGTCCTCTGCCCGGTCCGGAGGGTTGCGATAAAATGGAGGCAGTGAGGGCTGGGTGGGCAAAGCGCGTGATCAACACAGATTTCACCCAATTATTAAAGTATTTGAGGCCAATGATTGGAGATTCCATGCGTTGCTTGACGCCGACTTCTGGGCGCATATTATCTGGGCGCAGGAAGAAGGGAGATGGGTCAGAAATGCACCAGGAGGATTGCAAAAGAGACTCACAATGACTGATCACTTTGCCCACATCGCCAGCATGCCGTTTTACAGGCGGGGCATTGTCCGGAGACCTGCTGCGGTCCCGTTTGCGCTTGGTGAGGAGAAGCTGTGTGCCGATACCGCGGTGGTGTCGGTACATCTCCATTTCCTGCGGTGTCATTGGGACAAGAACGGAGCCTGCAGGCGTTTTGCGATTGCGCGGGTTGTATGGGACAGTGGATAGCGGTGGTGGAGGCATTGTTGGTAGAGTGGGGGGGTCTGAGGAGGAAGAGGGACGGGAGGGAGCTCTGACGGGAGAGCGGGAGAGGGGGGAAGGAGGAAGGACACGGGAGGCAGAGGAGGGGGTAGATTCAATCTGGAACGGCGCACGAGATGGGGGAGGTGGAGGATGGCGTGAGAAATGCTGCGACTGTCCATCCTCTTTCTGTGTGTCCGTCCGCGGGATGTCGAGCACTGGGAGATTGCTCCGACGGCGCAGCGACGGCGCACCAGCCAGCCTGTCGACTTCCCCATTCGATGCCATCGTCGGAGGCAACGACGACACAGGCGATTGAGTGTCCGTACCCAAGAGCAGATGCGACAAACTCGATGGCCGCGCAGAACCTGGTGTGCGTGGCTCCTGGGGCTCCGAGTTGAGCAGGACTGCCAGATCGGTTGCCCGACGAGCTACAGTGGGGCTGTTGGTTGCTCGCGAGGAGGACGGGCGTGATGAAGAGGAAGAATGGACATCAAAAGAGTGTCTTTCATGTCTGTCCAAGTCGGTGTCGTGGGCATGCGTTGGAAGGGGCTTTGGCTGGGACACCGGCGAGTTCAGGGCTGCGTCTCGAACTGGATCAAAGGCTGGCATCTGAGAATAATATCGATCCTTGTAACACAGATATGTTTCAGTGGTCAATGAATCATCACCCAGTGGACTGCGAGGAATCTCAATGAGAATGTGTTCGTCGTCGTCGTCGTCGTCGTGGCAAGCGCCGAGCTCAACGTCGAGCAGATGTTCACTTCAGGATGTCTTATGTAATACAACATGAACCGGGCTTCAACTTTCGCGCGAGAAAAGGATCGTATCTAAAACTTCCCACTCTGCTTCCCAAGCCACTCAGAAATGTCCGTCGTCGAGCGCTAGATGCATAATTCAACCTCGGTTCACCCACACGAGCATGATCGCTTCATCGTTCATGGAAACCCACCTGGATCCAAGCAGCGGAAGCTCGCAGTGAGTCGAGTGTCTGGGCAAGCGCGAGGTGGTATCGCGAAGTGTCTCTGTGCTGTATCCTCTTTAAGCACTGAGGCGAGTGTCAGAGACGCGACAGACTCACCTCAAAGAATTTATCAATCGCTTCGATATCACCCTCGGTGTTCAGGTTGCCAAGCGCGGCCTGTCAAGACATAGGTCACGACGCAAGCATATCCATAGACGAATCGACGCACCGAGATAACGCCCTTGAAGGAATAGTTTCCCTTGTATCGTTCCTCGAGCTGTGACATGCTATCTCAACCACATCTCCAGCCAAGAAAATATACGGACGCACAACTTCAAAGCTATCCATGAAAAATTTGGCCGATCTTCGTCTCGTGCCATAGTTCATCTGTTGACCATAGAAAAAGTATATGATATCCTGGTTTCTGGCTTTGTCGAGGATGAAATGTTCAGTGTCCGCGTTGCACGATTCGTCTTTACTTGCACACATCGCATACCTGTTCAAGGTGAAAGAAATGAATACCGGATAACGATCGGTCAGCGCACGCACATCGAAGATATACCGACCGAGGGTAGCGTCGTTCGGTCCTCGTAGAGACCTTTGACGAAATTATATTCATCCGTACCCCCATATTTCACAGCCTAGCAATATTGAATTCCCGTCAACGAATACATTGTGGAACACTTTACGCACGTTTATAGCAGTTGTTCTGAACAAGTCCATGGGGATCCTTGATTCATCTTTAGTGGCCATGTAGACCTTGAACATTTCCCTAAGGGTGTCAATGACACTTCTCCGATGTTAACCCACTGTGCACTCGCGGCGTATACCAACGGTGACATACGCTTGATCGCCAGCCGCAGCTGCCTGTCCGATGGCTTCCGTTCGGAGCTGTGAAATGTCTACAGGCTCAGATGGCAAATACACATAGCCAAGCCTATCCACGATTGGTTTGAAGAGATTCTGTATGAAATGCCAGTGTAATGATAGGGATGTGATCGTGGCATCGTGGCACTTGCCCTTCTGAACTCATTCAAGCCTCGAACGATCCCCTCGTTTTCCCACCACGTCGACGCTAGAAGAGCCAAGTTGTCCGTGATACTGTCCCAAACCAAGACTGCCCAGTTCACCAATCAAGTCAGTGAAATAACATGCTCCGAAAATAGGAACACTGACACTCGGTTTCATTCCTGAATATATCTACCACTGTAAGTGCACTGCTAATAGTAGCGTGTCCAGACTTGGCAAGTGCCATAGCATCATGAACTAGCCCTATGCGATCATTGAGGGAGAAGATAGCATCACCTTCAGCCGCTTTACGCGCGATGCGAGCGAGCCGCTCTTCAGGGTAAAGGACCCTATCTGTCTACCTATCAGAAGCACGGCCGAGGAAGAGAAGAGCAACAAATGCATACAAACGCCATATGTCCCCGCATTCAGCTTGTATGGTTTGCTCGTGTCGATCGTAAGAGTAGTCTCACGGGCAGTAAGGACTGCAGTCTTGTCGATCAATGGTCTCCCTATTCCATCTATGGTCAAGACCGCAAGAGGGATAGTCCTATAGGTATCAGTAAACAACGCCACGTGTGGAGGCGACATAAGCGCATACCAAGTAGTTTGATTATCCTTCTGTTCAGCGGGACCAGTTTCAAGGTAGCGATCTTGACGCACTTGGATTCCATCTCTCATTTCAGTGACGGTGAGCACCGGAAATCCCATCTATGAAATCCACCCACTGAATAAGCATCGAATAGAGACAACAGATCTGTCGACATATACCTTCATAATCCAGTTCTCCATCATCTCCGAAACATCAATGGCCACCCCATCCGGGACGTGTGTGGCTTTGTTAATCCCATTCCACAGATCTTTCGTGGTCGTATTCCCATAGAGGTGGTCCTTGAGATAGATTGAAACGCCTTTGAGGAAAATATCTTGCCCGACGAAGTTGCACAGCATGCGAAGAACTGATGATAGTTTAATCGTCACATTAGGTACGTCTGCGATAACCTTACCAGAGGCTGCTTTGGCATATGACAGCGAGTCAAAAATCTACTGACTGTTGTTTATTCTGTCGGTAAAACATACTTGCTTGCGGGCTTACTTGGTTAGCTTGATTAGCGTCGGGACATGGAACCTCGATCGGGTGGGAAGACAGCTTAGCGTCAAGGTCGAGAGCGTCATTCAGGTGTTCGGTAATGAACTTTGAGTCGACCTTCCACTCAGGATAGAGACTAAACAAGGGTCAAAGGAAAGACTGCATGTAGCCGAAGCGAATCTTACTAGTCTGGACGTAGATGTCAACAAAACACAAAATGAAGGGACTAAGACATACCGACGACGATGACTTCACCCATCTTGATAGCGTGAAGATAATCTCTAAGAATGTGGAAATGAACACATACCAAGGTGGCAAAGCCTTCGTTCAAATACAAATAGTCCCACCACTCCATTGTGGCAATGTCTCCAAACCTCGAGGGGGGTTTGAGCACCGTGTAACACCCGTGCAAACAGATTTACTAACCACATATGAGCCACTTCGTGAGATTGGAAGACGGTGACGCGTTGCTTCGTCGCCATATCGGGGCGATCCAAATCCATAAGGAATGCACTCGTACGTCCAGTGATGAGCCCCTACGAATCCCGTGAGAGTTAGGAATGACACCAACTGCTGGAGGTTGTTACCCAGTTCTCCATGGCGCCGGCGTCAAAGTCGTGGGCCTTTAGAGCATTCACTCATGATGACTCGGAAACAAACGTGTGTGTGTCTTACCACCAGGGTATCCAGTTTCGGAAGGGGATACTCGATGTCGAAGATTTGTTCGTAGACAGGAAGTACTTTAGTCTTAACATCGAGTGCGTACTGGGCACGAGTGATGACATCCGGAGTCCCTGACAAGACTTGACAAATACAAATCCCCCACGGTGGCGGAAGTGCTTACCATATATACGGAGTGGTCGAGTTTTCCCTGTCAGTGGACTCTTATACGAGCTCTCCAGATGACTGAATTGCCCGTTAGCATAGGCTACAAGGTAGGTTGACATCTAGCGCAATTGATCAGCCTTTGAAAATGCGCATACTCCCAGGTCATCTCACGAGGGGAGTTGTATCGAACTTGGTGATCTTCCATTCATCCTTGCTTTGTTCCCCAGTGCCGAGGGTAGCAAACATCTTTGCTAGAGCTGCATCGTCGTAGTTGACTGTTTCAGGCTTGTGAACCTCCTCAGAAGCCACGGGCATATTGCTTAGATTGGTGGTATCTATGCGGGATATCATTGTGATTGTAAATCTGGCCTTGAGTGAGGGTTCATCCCAGCAAGGAAATGCACGTCGAGCAGCAGTAGGCTTGTGCGTTGGATGCATTTAGACCAAATGGATCTTGAATGCCGCATCAACAGATCAACATACCTCAAACTGCGTGAGACTATACGCCTTCTTTTCGCCATCATCCCCGTAAGTGGACTTGTAGTACCCCATCATTGCACCGGTCAGTTCTCCCGAGAAGGCGATAGTCAAGGTAGCAGTGGAGTTGGCGGGTAGCGCTGTAGGGAAGACGAGAGTGCTTCGCTCTGCCTCAGAATCAAATGATCTGGATATGTTGACCTGGTGCATCATGAGATCATGAGAGTACAACGATATGTCGGACAATTCTAGGTCTGCTACGTTGAAGGTGAGAGCAGAGGTCTTTTCCTTGACCTTCAGGCTGGTATTTCATTTTGAGCATGAACATGCTAACAAATGAATAAAAAAGAGCACGCTCACCTGATCGTCGCGAGGCCCTCAAATATCTCTCTTTTAAGGTCCGTTTTTATGGTAAGATCATAGTGAGTCGGTTGGACATTCGATGGCAAGCGAAAATCGCTGCTAGACATGGTGGAGAAGTGGCACGTCCTGAATACGGCAAGCTTTCCCGGAAATCGTAGTGATGTGTGTGTTATAATGTATCGCTGCCGACCGAGGGTACTGGTAAAGGTCGTATGACCCAGTGTACGCAGCAACTTGAAGCGGCTTCCAAGGAACGATGCCATTGACCATCTACCAACATTCAATTACTTGAATGCTGCCTTTCGTACCGCGAGTTGACAACGTTGAAGAGCCGAGTCCGTCTCGATGTTCGAATCGCAAAGCAACTTGTCAATTCTCTCGCACTACAGTGACACAAAATGCACTAGCGTCGGCAACATCCTCATCGTACACACACTGAGGTAATTCCGATCCGTCCCATTCCATCGTCCATCAACCAATTTTACTCCGTCTCTGTCTCCATCGTCCTGTGGGTTCGATTGTTGATTATTGGGCATTCGCGCGACGGCAAAGAAAGACTGGTTGCAAGGGAAGAAGGGACTTCGGAAATGTCCTCGCGGATGCACTCTGGTCATGTTCCTTCAAAGCATTTTGGAACTGTACTGCAATACCGTCGTTGCAGTCGATGAGCTCTTCCCAGCAGCGAGTAATAGCTTTGCCACTCTTGTAGTAATCTTCCTCGAGGCGCACCAGTCCATTGAAAGATTTTGCACTAGGAAGGATGATTGTCAAGGTGTCTGCTGCAAAGGGCGAAGATTTACTTCTCGACGACCATGCCCTTTAGCTCATCGAGGACTTGGTAGATAAATTCCTCTCGACCACGCTGGACATCTTTTTTGATGTTCCTGAATCTATCAGAGATACCTTTAATAATCACCTGGTGATCTGATCAGTCATGCCAAAGTACAACACAAATGACCGGCCAGGTACAGTTTGGATTTCATTTAGTACCTATGAGATGTAGGTTTAAGCACGTGGGTGTGAGAGTACAGAAGCACTCACCTCCACGATATCTTGAATCCCAACCTCGTCAGTAGTTTGGTTGTGTACTGAGGCTTTAATATGGGCTGCGGGTCGGGTTATTGTCGCAGCATACCATAGGAACAATTGTTACCCAATGATGACTTCGAGTTTTGTAATGTAGCCCGCGGGGCGATTCGATCAGGTCTCATGTTCACAGTTCCTGCTGGTATTCTCAGGGGAGAAAGGATGTTGCTCTCGGAGGGTGAAGGAGACCGACGGCTTCGCAGGGTGTTAATTGGGGGGGTCTACGTTTTGGCTTCTCGTTCCTGCAAGGAAAGAACACGCGACTGACCTCGATGAACTGACCTGCGTCTTGGATTTGACTTTGTTGTCCAGCACGTACTCGATGGGAGATGCAAAGGTAACGCTTCGGCGTCCATGTCGAGGGGATGAGACAAAATCAGGTTCTTCCATAGCGATGCAGTCGGACTGGTCGGAAGCCCTGAGCTTCGTTTGGATGTCCGCCTCTGAACGCACGAGATCAACGGACACCTTGTGGAGCTCGCTCCTCTCTCGAGCCGGAGAATTGTTGATAATGAGATCAATTGTGACAGTTTCTGTTCGAGGTGTCGATCTCATGATCGGTCGGGATAGCTGGTTAATGATAAGAATCCAGTCTGTTGCAGTAAAGCCAGGCTAATTACCTCCACGGGTTCCTCGCTCTCCTTCAAGGGGACCGAGTATTCAACGACTTCCTGAACCCGGCTAACATCGTTGTTTACGGTACGTAAGTCAGACACGAGGTGTTGATCGTCTATGGTCTCTTCAGTTTTGACACGGGATTGTTCCTCTGCGACTTCCTCTGCGACTTGTATCTCATCTGAAGAGGCTTGTTGAAAGTAGTCGACATCTCCCTGTGGTTCTTTGGCCGGTTGGCCCGGTTGGCAAGGGAGGATGTTGCCGGCCTACAAAAAGTAATTTCCTGACGTCAGATGCGAACCCAAAGGCTGACCTTCAGCATCTCGCGAGGTAGGCTCGTCTCTGGTGTGATATTTTTGGCACTCCTCAGCTCAACTAAAGGCTATGGAGTAGCGAATGTCCAATTCGACATCGCATGAAATTGTGAAAGTGGCATTACTCACTACATGACCGCTGATATTCGGGAAATGGGACTCTCTAATCAGTGTCGGTATAGGGGGTGAGCTGGAGATTGATGGTGTGCCGTGACTGATCTTGGCGCCGGTGTCTTGCAGAGGCGCGGTGGCTAATTTCTTATGTCCCGTACCACAAGTCGACTGACCGTCTGCTGGTTTCCCTTTCTGAGTCTTGCCACGCATGACGTTGGCCCGAGTTCCGCCTGCTGCTGCCGTCTGCCTCTTTTTGATCCTCGATGATTTGCGAGTCCCTTGACAGGTTGACTTGAGTTCTGGGAGTTCGTCAAAATCGACCGTCGTTGGCCGAATACCAGAAGAGGATCCTTTAGCCGTCTTTACGTCTCTCGTCACCCTAGAAATAGAAGTGGCAGCTAGCGAAGTCTCATTAGAGTTGACCTTATCCTCCTTCATCCCAAGTTTATCATCGCGGCTCTTCTTGCGGGGAGGTGTGAATTCATCGTCAACTTCGATGGTGGCCCTGTTTGAAGGCTTGATGGCCTCCCTCTTTCGGCGGTTTCCAGCAATCTTGGGCGGGACGCTCATGTCCTTCGTGATCTCAACATGGGAAGATCCTTTCTGGTTAGCACCAGAGGATGGGGTAAAGTGCTTGGTGTGTTGTCTGGGTTTGTCTTCTACGAAGCTGAACCCTGTCGGGGGCTTCCCTGCCGAGGCGATGGTAAGTTCCGTGCCGAAGGGTCCGCATTCATTGACACCCGGCTTCTTCAGCTTGTCTGTGCCAACGAAACCCCGGGGAACGACAGACAGGCCGCCATCGGCTTCAGTACCAGTCATGGTAAGAGGAGTATCAACATTCAACAGTGACCTTGGGGAAATATTAATCTGGGTGCTAGACGATGAGCCAAATATCGGGGAATTCGAGGTCAACAGCAATTTCCCAGTTTCAGGTGATTTTTGAGTGACTCCTTCTGCACGGTCTCCGGTTTTCGAGACGGACCCGGAGGATTTTTTGATTACCATAGCGGAGGTAGCACTGGAACTTCCATTCATCCGCATGCGATCGATCTCGTGTTGTGTCGGTTTCAATTCGTGATTACAAGTTGTAGATACTCTGGTTGCCACTCGCTCGATGACCGTATCGTTATCGGGTTCGAATTCGGAAATTTCTGAGAGTTCATCTTTGTCGCCAAATAATCGTACTGCTCTGGTCGAATTCCCCGGAGAGAAAGGCAATGTAAAATTCTGGATGGGTTTTGGCGTTTCATTGGCAAGTGGGATCAATCTGGCGCTTTTCAGAGTGGTGGGGATGTCTTCAGCCACTGCAGACTCAAGAACCTCTGGAGCTAGATTTTCGTCCTTGAACGCAGGCTTCGGAATGGGCGTGGGAGAAGAGCCCGCATCTCCAACGTGGAGCGCCGGGACGGCCTCAGACGTGGTCGAGTCTTCGAAATCTGTTTCGTAAACTGGAGAGATAGTTTCATCGACGAGAAAGAAGTAATAAGGCGATGGATTCTACCTTGGTTAACGTGTTGGACCTTACCCTCAAAACTCGCAGTTGGCGGTATTGGGGAACTGTCGTCTATGAATTTAAACCCCGAACCAATCGAGATACTCTTGCGCTTTCTCTGCACTCTCTTCAGTGGATTTAGAAAGCTTAATTTTCCCTGTGAACAATGAATGGAGTGCCCGTCCTGCAATTGATATTCCTACCACACCCCGTCGTCGTAACGCCTCCATAAATCTGCCCACAGCATCATTTTGCAACAGAAATTTTGCGTAGAGGTGACTTCCACCGGGGGACTTCATTTCGACATTGGCAACTAACGGCGGAGACGTCAGATAGACCGTAATCAATACTTTTCCTTTTGGGACATTTTGCTCTGAATTATCAAGCGTGATTGTGCGGATGTGGGAGTATGGCACCTGCAGGCTCTCACATAGGTCATCCTATCAAGAAAGGTTGTAAGATGGAAAACGATCAGAGGTAACAAAGCCTACATTTTCAGCGATGATATTCGCAAGGAAAACTTGTTTATCCATGATCAGCCTGTCGGTCGCAAGTGGCTGGGGGAAGACACGTCCACAGACGTCTATCTCGTCGATAGAAAAGGCTTGTGGACTGGAAATCGATGTATTAGTGTTGGAGCCTCACTGAATCATCCACTGACTAAGTAATATCACTTCTTGCAAGAGCATCAATAATCTGAGCAGCAACATCGTCCCAGTGCGTGCCAGATGCCGTCTGCATTATACCGAGCAGTTCTGCACTGCATTTGAACAGCTTCGGGGAACCCAGAACTTCTTTCACGAACTTGACCCTTCTGAACTTTCCTTGGGAAGTGTTGTGGATCGGGGGAAGAAGCCGAGCAAATAACACCAAGAGCGCCTCGAGGAGAAGGTAATCTAGTGCGAAAGGCCATGAGCACCAACCTATATCTGAGAAAGTGGGTAACCACCACCCCTTGTTCTGGATATAACAGACCCAAGTCGTTCACTGTTGAGAGTCATTCAGATCCGAAGTATACACAACAACAAAAAAAACTAGATGTTACCCGCCCAAAACAGCACTGTGACGAAGCGCGTTCTGAATAGTGATTTGCCTGGCAGCAGTCTCTGTCAATGTATTGTATGCCTGGGAACAGTCACTTAGATCAAAAACCTAGCGCATATATGCGACTTTTTGCAGAATAATCCGCTCACGGATAAGCAAAGCGGTATGCTGAATACCGGCAGTCCTTGACCGGAATCAGGGAAGAAGAATTCGCAAATGATGCAATACAAAACTTCCCAGACTGCACCATCAGATTCGATATTGCCTGGTTCCTCTGAGCGATGCTGGTCTCAGAATACGAAAGATATACGCACCACCATCTTTCTGATCCAGGAAATCCTGTGGAGTATGTTAGTTGTCCATTTTTGTGGCAACTCTGCTGCGATCTTACGAGGACGCCGGACAAGATGACCTCTGCAGTTGCATCCCACGCTGCCCGCAGCCTCTCGTCTTCAACATTGTGTGCATCACAAAGTTTTCCTAATACCGTCGAGAGGACAGAAGAAGAAAGCTGCAATGCTGGCTGGAAGCAAGCATTATATAGTGGAAGAAGTGGCTTGCGGAGCACATTGCAGAGTTTTTGTATCATTTGTACCGAAGGGGACGAGGAATTCTACACAGATGACTTGGTCAGATATGGATCACGACAGTTCACGTACGCATACCAAAAGTACCAGACAGGATGCAAGGTGATTGAATGCATCATGTACATGGCTTTCGACGCCTTTCGTGTGTAAAGCTGCTCTGAGTGCATTAATAGCTTCTGGGACGCTTAGCATGTCAGAGAGCTTCTTGAGATTTGCTGCGTGTGTGTAGTACTAAGTACTTGCAGAAATGGAACGTGATAATGCGCGCCCAAGTCACGTTATCGGACTGCTCTCACCACGTGATCGGTGATTTTAGTCATGTGACCAGTACGCGGAGTTCCAAGGGATGCAGCGCGTATCAACATCAATTCTGAACTGGAGCGACCTGTCCCTAGGTTCATCTCCCCCTTGCGCTACCTTATTCCAGATGGAATCACCCGGGGTAGACATAAAGCCACCCATTCCAACGGATGACATCCCAAACAAGAATTTGCTCACAGTCGCGGGTGCTGGTAAGCTCAAGCAGTCAAGATACGAGGATGTATGGCCCGAGGACGTGCACGCCGCGTTCATGGAAGGTCGGTTCTTTCTTCTTTAGTAATCTACCATTCTGCGATAACGACTAGCCGTTGCCTTGTACCCACCAATGGGTAAACGGCGTCTCAAATACTACCGAGTATCTACGCACGAAAATGAACACCTATCGGATGGCAATCGAGCCAAGTCGTTTGGACGATGCCAGCTTATTCAGTCATATATTCTGGAGAAAACTGGCAAAAATCGTTCTAGGAAGCAGGTCTCCAGTCACCTCCAGAGGCTGAAAAAAATCCATAAGGACAACCCTGCCAGTTTGTCTTGTATTATAATCGTCCCGAGTTGCGCCTCTTGATGATTTCTCAGTGCACCCCCTCTTCTCGGAACACTCTCAGCCTCCCTCGGAGCATTGTTCTGCACCACAAGCCGTAGCTATATCCTCTCAAGATATCTTCGCAAACATTTCTTTCAGCACGCGTCACCTGAAAAGCGATTTCGACCTTACTGTTAATCTCCAGAATACGGATACCGGCGCCGATAGCTCCTCTATGTTAACCTATGCTTCGGAAGCATCATCCCTCAATGACGGTTCATGCAACGCGCTTGATTTGTCGACAAATTTCCACAATCAACCTTCTTTTTTTTTCCCTCAGGAGTTTCTCTCCCCACAACAATGCCCGGCGGGTACCCTGCATCCTTCCGATGACGGCTACCTCTCCGAGCTGCAAGACCCGTTACTGTTCAAAAATGCGATAAACGGAGGGTTTCGGGCCGGCTCGACGTTCAATACATCCGCGTTCTCGATATCAATGCGTCGCCTTGCTTCAAAGCTTCCTATACAGGGTCGACAAGCAGACCCGGGTTCAACAACGCATTTTTCTCGTGCAGCCCACTCTCCTGGATTCCAGCCGACACATCCGTGGATTTCTCACGACGGCTTAATGGATGGTATTTCCTGCAATTCACCGCTCACCGCAGCCCAACAAGCGTTTCATACGCCGTTCCATCCCCTTCAATTGATCCCACCAGAAAAAGAACGACTTGACCCTGGTCTCGCATCTGACTGGATGTGGCCGCAAAATCCCGACACAACTCTTGGCCCCCGAGAAGGCACCTTTGGCGAGGTCCGCCTTCGGTATCCTCCGGCAGTATACCATTACAATCCCACATGTCCGGAAATGAGGGTCAACTCCCCTGGATCCCACAGTTCTCCGTCTGAAAGCGATGCATTACGACTTCCTAGAGGAGATTCTTGCTCGTATCCAGTTGCCAGTCCCGCAACCATGTCAGAGAGCGTTTCAAACGAGAGTGTGATTGATTTCCTCGGACAGGTCGTACCGGAGTCATCCGAAGATCTTGCGTCACCTCTCGTGGTCAGACCTACACCTGTATACCCAATTTCATACATTCACTCCAAGATTCATTCTGACGGCCACACGCAAGCTCCGAGTCTTCCTCCCTAGAGTATCAAGCGACGGTCGTTCACGATAACCTCAGCCCACTGGCAACGTCTCGACAAGAATACCTCGTATCAGTGTTTTACGGTTTTTCACGTCATCCTCGCATTCCCGTTTAGAGTACACTGTAGCTTTAGGCCTGGTTCACATAACATTTACGAAGACTCGTAGTAATTGTATGAGCGTGTTTAGTACTCGTGTAAAACCTAATTCAAATAGACTGTATCCGCGTGGTGGAGCAGCCGGCATTACAACTGTCACTTCACTGTCTTCGACTGCGACACCTCACTCTTATTGGAGGTTTCAGTGGAAGTGAGCCTTGCAAGACTCTCCAGTCTTCTTCTAGTTTCTGGCTTTTGCAAGCAACGATGGAACCTCGCGCAAATGCAAGGCTCGCTCTAGCCTCGCTGAAGGTATAGCATCCATCCACTGAGGCTAGTGGCTGGAACCTTGACGACGATGATTCTTTGATGGTGGCAGCCGTCAAGAATCAAAAGGCACCAGCTGCGAAAGGTCAGCTTGTTTTCTTGCTTGGCCCGCGTTTGTGGGTCGTCAGCGCCAATGTTCAGCACCGCCTGAATAATCATTACAGTACTCCTGGTTACCGGACGTGCTGCGGGTGAAAGGCAGTGTGCGTCGAATAGCTCACAATGCTGGCATTTTCACGCGTTCAAGGTAGATGTGTAGATAATACCACGTATTTTCGGTCCCGTCTTCACGGTTACGGTGTTCTCCGTGATAATTGCGTTTGCACGGTCGCAGGGGAAGACAGTCGAGCTCGCGAATTCAGTGGTTCCTTTACTTTCCGTTGTGGTAAGCAGGCTATTTGTGGACAGATACCATTCTCGTAGACTGAACTTATCAAAAGGTTGGCCTCATTCTGGTATTTAGGTGAGTCACAACATTTCTCGCCAGCCTGTTGTGGAAAATTGAATGCGACCTGCACCAGAAACGGGTATGTCTAACGGTTGGAGACACACTAACCGACAGCG
Source organism: Rubroboletus pulcherrimus (assembly GCA_038091165.1). Taxonomy (NCBI): domain Eukaryota; kingdom Fungi; phylum Basidiomycota; class Agaricomycetes; order Boletales; family Boletaceae; genus Rubroboletus; species Rubroboletus pulcherrimus. Next base: position 14,734 of record JBBPNY010000268.1, read on the forward strand.
TGAAGAACACTAATCCACTCATAGCACTTCTTACGATCGTTACTGGGAAGGCAGGAAATGTTTTTCGACTCTGACAGCCAACGTACGATATTGCGTGCCACATTTATCATCTATCTCACAACAATAAACTCCAGGTTCGCAATCTGTCTCGCATGGTCTGGGTCCACGTTGCCCTTCCTCCTAATAAGAACGGCGTGGCCAACACCCAAGCCAGTGTTTTAAACTTGCAACTCACTCACGCTGAGGTCAAGCGTCAGAAGATCGAGATATTGCGGTATTGTCTTGGCTTTGTCTATGCAGTAAAGCACTACCTCCGTGGAGAAGATGGAGCCAATTATGACGACCTGGCCGGAATTCTGCCACCCCATTTCTCTTTACACGGTGATTTAGGCTATACTACACATCACGGCCACCCTTCCGTACTGTCTCACGGAGCGATGCAAGGTTCTACTTCAGATACCAGCATCAGTGACAGGCATTCCGTGGATGCTACAAAGAGGGTTAAGCGGAAACGCAGCAAGAACACAGGTCCGCAAGCATATACTCCTGGTCCCACCACACCTCTTCTCAGCGATTATCACCAAACTGTCGAGTTCCACCCATATGCTAGTCATATATCAATGCCGCTCCCTTTAATGTCTGTATTCTAAGAAGTTATCGCCCTCCTTCACGCTCAGTTCATACATTTTCTTCTAGTATCGCCCATGAAATTACGAGCGCCATATTCAGGTTCAAAAGGGAAGGTTTGCTGGAGACAGTTGGCCCTGCAGGTAAGACTAGTGCTTGACTCTACGCGCACTAAACATACTTCTATGGTCAAGGGACCAATGCGATTGGTGGATTGTGAGTTACTCTCCTCTGTTGATTTGTTGGATGCTGACGACACCTCGGCAGGGTTCAGTCTATGGTTGATCAGATGACATGTATGGAACGCATTGCCAATACGCCCATTCCTTCTTCATGTTGGTTTATTACATCATGTCTTGCCACGTTCTCATCTAACCACACCATCGGTAGATGGAATTCACCTCAAACAATGTGTGACGTTGTACCTTTTTGCTTTACCTCTCACTCTCATGAACGATTTGGGCTGGAGGACAATCCCAATCGTTACTGTAGTCGCGTTCACATTGATGGGCATTGAAGGGATCGCGGACGAAATTGAAATGCCCTTCGGTGAGCATATTTCAAATATTGTCTTGTATCTTATCAACGGGCGCGGATCGTTAGGTTATGACCCACAGGATTTACCCCTTGGTGAGTGTGCCTCAAGATGGACAAGCTGTCTTACTTAACGCGGGCAGACACCTACTGCGACGATCTGAAAGAAGAGGTAGAGTAAGTACACGACAATAGTGTGTGAGCCCTAACATCTTATTTTGCCTGGCACAGATATACAATTGAAAGACTGGCAGAAGGTGGTCATGGTGCAAACGAATTTGATGACGGGGAGGGGGACGATTGACATGTTTGTTGCCTTGGTGTCACTTACTAGGTTGCTATCCCACTAAGCAAATTTCATTAATCTAAATTTTCACACTGGACTGTGTCCACTACCCCCAAGAGATCATAGTGTAGATTGAGAAAGTCTAACTAAATTCGGGCGTACAAAACTCTCCTGGACCATATGGCTGCGAACAACGAATGAGCAAATAATATCTGCACCGACACATTGACAAACCTTGGATGTCAATGCAGTCAATCCAGCAGAGTTTTCACTGGTACGCCGCCTGCTCTGTGGCCCAGGCTTGGGTTTTTCACCTTTCGCAAACGCATCAAGCACCTTCTTGGTAGTTACTGGGGTGAGATCCTCCTATGTTTGTCGTCAGTACATGGTCTGATATCCAACTCATGTGACCTACATAAAAGTCGTCATTAACAGCCATCATTGGTGCATTGCTGCAAGCACCCTGACACTCTACTTCAATGACGGTAAACTTGCCATCCCCGGTTGTTGCCCCAGGTTTAATCCCACCAAGATGAGAGCAGACAGTATCAAGAATTTCTGTTGACCCACGCAACATACACGGCGTGGTGGTGCAAACTTGGACAAAGTTCTCGCCAATCGGCTCGCTAGACGCATGTTCAATGTGACGAACTCGAAGGACTCGACCATCATAAATCGGCGCACCGGTTGAACATGGTATAGAAGGTGGCAACTTCATAGACGCGCATGGGTGGCATTTCAAGGAGCTTTGCGACGTAGTTCATGACGCTAATGCTTGTCCATCCTTTGTTCTGTCGCTGACCGAGATCGAGGAGGGGAATAACGGCAGCTTTCTTGTACTGTGGAGGATACCGGGATATGATTTCATTCGCCCTCTTCAAGTTGTCTGGAGTATATTCGAACGGTATCTAGGGTCAAAGACATTTGCATGGGTAACTTCGCGCGAAATGCGAACGGCACACCTTTGAATTGTTATACTTGGTGTCCCGATGCTAGTACGAATCATTGAGCAGAGAATTACACGTGTTGCGACAGTTACCGACCACAAAAAGCGCATCTGAGCGCCTTGAAAGTGATGTAGAGATACACCTCCGAGTCACTGTAGGCCGGAAAGCAGCCGTAGACGTCAAAAGTTTGGCGGAAAACATGAGTATGGTCACCGGAAGACTCTGGCTCAGCTGAGGAACGAATACAATGATATTCCCACGCTCGCTAATGTTACAAGGTACCCTCAATGGACTGTACGCCATCTTGAACCCATGAGCATAATGTATGGATTCTGAAAGTTTTTGAGACCCCAAAGCTTTCCATAAATTACACTCGGGTATCGGGTTTCTCCCCTAACTTACATCCACCATCGAGCGGCGCCATTTCGTAGTAATTTGATCGACCTTGAGAAGCACACCAGCGGTAGCCCTTCGCAGCTCGACCTCATGCACCCCACCTACCCCTGTAACCTGAATACCTCTCTCAAGCATTTTGAATATCTGGCCGGCCCACTCTCCCGTGCCGATCAATAGCGCAGTGTGCTCCAGGCCGAGCGAATGGCCACCGTCTAGCTCGATGCAGCCATCCAGTGCGACCAGTGCCAGGTTGAGAGCTGATGTAAGGACCGAAGCCTCCTTGCTTTTGTTGCCTTTTGGCGAACCGTCCTCCTTGTCCAAATCCTCACTCACGGGTCTAGTAATTTGCCTGGATCCTATGGTGACCGCCAGCTCCAGAGTGTTTGGTGCAATAAGAGCAAGCCATTGCGGCGCGTTCTGGGATGCATGTACAAGAATCGCCATGGTGCTCAGAAACGCCGACAGGATAAGAGGATTTAAGATAAGACCTGTCCCGGCACCTCGATATTGATATAGGACGTCACGCTGCGCAGTCCGCTCCTCCCGTGTTTGCTCGTCCCGAAGGAAGACCCAGAACCGGTTGACGAGGGGCATAATAAACCATTCAGCAGCGACACGCGTGAAAGATACTGAGTCCGGTGGACGTTGCGCCGAAGGAACCGGGCTTTTGTGACTCCCCGACGCTATCTCGGTGATCTTCGAGGGCTTTTTAATCCGCAGCTGTCTTTCCCGAACGACCTCAGGCACCTTGTCAGCCATCACCTCCTGGCTCTTGTCAATGGCTGCTTTGGCGATGTCCTCAAGAAAAGGCTGGAGGACATTGTCGGAGCTCGTGGCCAAGTATTTCTGATGCAATTCAGGCGGCAACATTTTGCTTGGAAAAGTAGTCTGTTGAATCGCAAGTGGTTGCATGGCTTGGGAATAGATGGGAAGTGATGCTAACTCCCTGGCTCCGAGTGCCAGAGCATTCAGCATCACTGAGCGTTGGTCAGATGAATACTGGTTTTTGAAAAACTCCTCGATGAAGCACCTGCAGCTCCTCAGAGAAGGGACTGTACGGAGCAATTAAGGAACGTACTGAGCAGAGATTCGGGGACAGCACGCGACCAACGCTATTGCGATGCGTTGTCTCTTGTTGTCAAAATCGTCAAGATCAAATTTGTTGTTGAGGGAAATAAAACCGTAGACAAGATTGGCAGCGTTTTCTGCTGCATGGGAGGTAAGAAGATTGGTGTTATGACGGGTCAAGCTAAACTTACCCAGCTCTGTTCCATAATCACGTTTCCTGCGGATCAGTTCCTCGCCGACATTTATGGCTATTTCAACCTTATCCACCTCCTGATCTTTCTCGGAGGACCCAACTCCACTGTTCCGGACGAGTTCACCCAACTGAGCCAGGTACACGGGACGAGGTATCTTCTTTTGACCAACGTGAAGCGTGGGATCTTTCTCAATCTCCTGCAGCTCTGACGGTGTGGGTGACGGGGAGCGTGAAGACGACGGAGAAGCATAACCGGTCAAAGAATCATCTGAATCATAGTCAATACGTCGAGCTAGCATGCCAGTTCCCGCGACGGGCCCCCGACGAGCGGCTGTCACCGGCGTTACTTCCGCGGTCACATTACGGCCTGGCTCTCCATCATTACCCTGAAGGATGTCATCCTCATCCAAAGGCTCGAAGTCGATATCTCTCTGGGAGCAAAGTTGCCTGAGATGTCTGGCCCAAACCCTTCCATCACCATCTCCTTCCCAATCGTCGAAATTCAGGCTCTTGCCGACCCTGCTGGCCACCACCTCGGCAACCAACATACCACATCGGCGTACACTAGCGTCCAGATGACTGATATAGGCGCCAACTGCAGAGACCAAGGAAGGGGAGAGTGCAACTGATGTCACTTCATTCGAAGATGATGGAAAATGTGTTACAACGAGAAGGAGTAACGTGGAGATATCTGAAAACATGGTTTCGATGTGGTGAGACACATGTTCCACGAGTAAGGACCTACATTGATGTCGAGAAAGCAGAGAATGTTTGACGTGTTCTGAAGCACTCCATTCGTCAACGAGGCGAGAAAGAAAGGCTTCTTGTGCTAGTTCGTGGAAGGAATCAAAATACACCGCGAAAGCTCGGAAGGCTGCAGAGATCACCTTGTGAAGATTGCGTGCCGCTCGCTAGCCAGCATACAAAAGCCCGAGAATGATTTTCACTCCAGCTTCGAGCCAAGATTACAGAGATCAAACTATTCCAGAGGTCATCGTGAGGGCCAACGTTGCCAACCACGTGGCATAGAAGGACTGCTTCCCGACGTACGATACCCCTGTCACGAGCAGATGTACCCAACGTTGATTCCAGGGAAGTAAGCGATGAAAATAGGGACATGAAGATAGCTTGCTGCGTCAGCACAGAGGGCAATGATGCTAGTGTGCGATTCCAGAGTTTCTGGTACGATTCATTCTCCTTATCTTGGAGTCTACGCCGGAGGGATGGCAACGCAGAGTGAAAGAATGAGGACTGCGAAGGGGATGGGTGAGCCAAGCTTGGGAACGCCCCGACGTGCACGAGTTTTGAAAAGAGCTGAGTCACAAGGGGTAAATTCCCTGCAGATTTGGAACATGTAAGAATTCAAGGGCCAGATGCTTGGTAACAAAACACTGGCCTGCAACAACATGCTTGGATAAAGCATGGATGAGAAGTTCAGTTCGTATACTTAGGTTGTTGTAATAATCAGGCAGGCCGAGATCAGTTGGAATGCCTTGCCCTTTGAAAGCGTTGGCTACCTTTGTGGGTACCGCGAAGACATTCCGAAGGCAATCACCCCAGCTAACAGACCTCTTCGCTGGATCACGGATTGTACACGCCGCATGGTAAAGTCTATCGATGGGATATTCCTTCGCGAGTCTCAGTAATAAGTCCGCACATCGTCGGTGTAGCGGAAGGGAAAGTATCGTCGAGTAGGCGCATAAAGCCACATCCCCGGCAGGGGAGGAAGTATTGGAGAATGCATCTGGACAAAAGTATTGCAGTGTCAGTGCAGAGCAGCCCTCTTCCTCCAAAACCGTTTCCCATGTCGGCAATATCGACTCCAGCAAAGCACGTTGTATTGGTGGAAATATCTTGGCGATGTCAACCGTCACCTCTTCGCTGGGCAGCGAGTTAAATCTTCTGAATTGTGGAGGCAACAAGTTTACTCTGGCGAGCGGCAGACACAGGAGTGGGAGCAGTGTCTGAAGATCCGTGATCCGTGTCTGAAGTTGAGAGAGAACGTCTTGCAAGACTGTTTGTCGTGGATGATTTGGAGACATGGTTGAGGTGCACGTCCAGAAGCAAGACACTATAGCTAGGTCTCTTTCGAGTATAGATGCACAAGTATCTGTTTTGGAGTGAAGCTACAAGGCACAAGTACACAAGGGCGCCGAACACGAGCACAAGTCTAGTACGGTTTCTTTCCAACCACCCTGAAGGCTCCATTGGTCATCACTCGGGCGATCTCCCCCGTCTGGACCCAGCCTTGATCTTCAGTCTCCGTGCTATTTGCATTCCCAGATAAATATGTCCCAACTGGCGGTCCGCGCACGAGGAGTTCCCCTTTGGGGTCGTTGCCCCTCTCAATCGCTGCATCGTCCACGCCGCCAAGTTTGACCTCAACGTTCACGCTTGGGGCGCCGACGTGGGCTGGTTCACCCTCTGCTGAAGGCAGAGACTGGAGATCAAAGGCATGCGTAGCAAAAATGGGGCCGCTTGTCGATGCATGGATATGAGCATTGATGAGTGGAACCGAGAGTGCAATCCGCGCGGGCGTTAATGTATCGTTCGGTAACGGACCTGGAAAACCTCAGTCTGTGTCAGTAGCAGTATCAAGAAGATAACGAGGAAACAGTCACCCCCGCTGACGACAACAGCCTTCAGTGTACCTGCCATGCGTCCCAGAACATATTCACGAGCACCATCGAATACCGCACGGTCCCATAAACTCTCCTTGCTTACAAAGCCTTCGGCCAATGCTGCCAATTTGTGCCTCCACACAACGGGGTAAGCGAATGACTTCTTCGCACGGGAGAGCACCGCAGTGGATAGATTCTGCAGGTGGTCAGGATGAACGAACAATACCGAGGGTGACGGTATGGGGAGCTTTAGCGTAGAAAGTATGTCATCAACATTACGTGGCAAACCACTGGACTCGATGTTGGAATCGTAATATATGCGGGTCGAGTCACACGTTGTGAAACATGTGCCCTCATACAGTGCGGTGTATGCAACGGCTCGCCCGAATGGAGTGCTCAGAGAGTGCCCGGAGACGACAGTGTCGAGGGTGGACAGCGCTATGGAGGGTGGAAACAATGCTCTCATGGCTGTGATACCAGACGTGAAATTCGAGTGAGTGAAGTGCACTCCACGCAGACCCCCGAAAGGCGTTTCGAAGAAAGCAAGGGTAAACGTATCATTGGGGCCTAGAGTAGAGGTCCATGAACTGCAGAACTATTTCAAAGAGACAACTTACGGACTGGAGGAGGGGCTGCCACATTAGCAACCTGGGCACCGTCGGCCTCGACTTGGGCCCAGTTCTGAATATGAACTTCACGTGCCGCTTTGGGTCGGACGTCGGTGTCCGTTCGCCCTACCACAATGATTTTGTGGTCATGTTCTTTTGCGTCATAGATAAGTTCGAGGAGGTGAGGCAAGAAATCCGCGCCAACGATGATGGCAGACGGGGGGTGAGCCTCTAAAATACGTGAAAGAAGCTTCCGTGAACTCAAGGTGATAGAAACTATGGAGTGCTTCGCGAGTGCGAGATCAGCGACGAGAAACTCTGCGTATATTCGCGTTGAGCTGGCGAGGATAGGGATAGAATACAAACACACCGAGACTATCGTTCAAAAGTAGCAAGACACTGGACTCTCCAGGGAGAAGTCGGGAAATGCCAGCACCGAAGGCAGCGATGCGTTCGTTAAGTCTGGCATTGGTAATCTACATTGCACGAGTCAGCAAGTACTCCAGACATGTACATTCGGGTCGCTCACTTTGGTCGACCAAAGTGTCCTCGGTGACTCGAATTGGGACTTGACAAAGTCATTGACCAGGTCTACATCCTTATCAGGTTTGACAGGGAACTGCACGATTGCATGAAAGGACTGTCCGTGGATCAACGAAAGTGGTGACATACCCTGCCCATAAGCCCAGTGCCATAGTTTCTATAAATGGCGCTTTCAGCAGGATGCCTTACGCGGCCAACGTCGCTCTGTCTTCCAAGAAGGATGGGGTGCACGAGAGGTTGTGGCTTGTACAGGTTCTGGAGAAGAAATACGGATACACCGATAAAACCCAGGAGCACCGTCAAGTCGTCGGTGACAAGGTAGTCAGCAACTGACATGTTTTTGTTTTCTTGTGAGAAGGATGGGACTGGGTGAAACGAGTGAACCAGATCCAGGGAGAACTCCGGTCGTTGCCGCGTCCAGCGCTGATGACGTGGGCGCGTGCTCACACCGTATCATGCACAGCTCATCGTCTCTGAAACTGATACCTGACACGGTCCACACCACAGCCATCCTGTCATTTTTACCTCGCAGTGACCGGATATCCGCTGTTGAATCACCACGTCGCCACTGTGCACAGCGGCGGCTCTCAAGCTTCGTCCGTGCACGTGCGCGATGATGTACACTAATACCCCTATTCTGCGTCTCATCATCTACTCATAATCCAGACGACTCCCATGATGGTTGCCTCCGCTGTAAAGAAAACATCTAAAAAGTCTACTGAAACCACAGAGAATGCGCCGCACAGGATCCATTATACGAGCATTCGAGGATGCTTCATCAGGAATGCATAACGACGATTCCGGATGGGACCAGGCACGGCGTCTCCCGACCCGCAATCAAGAAGGTTGGTTCCCTCTGCTCAGGGACCCCCCCTATTAGCTGAGTGACTATAGTTTGTCGACTCGAAGTACCATCTCTCTATGAATGCTGCTGCCGCAGGTCAACTCAGTCGCGCTATCGCGCACGGCACACGCAGCGGCGACTTTGTGCTTCCCAAGGGTTAGTTTTCTGTGCATCGGCCTCGCGGAACTCCCATCATTTCGTATGTAGGTCCGTCGGGCAAGGTGCAGTTAGCCCCTAAAAGAGTGGGCGAGATTGCCGAGGAGGTGAATATGCATTTTCTGTGACTCTTTCTCGTGGTCGATTGTCACTTTAGAATAAGAAACCTCCCTCGAAGCGTCCCGCAGCGACGAAAGTTAGGGGGACACCGAAAAAGCCTCCAGTTTCCACCACCAAGACAAAAATACCTCCTTTCACGGAAGAAGAACCTTTGAAAACCACACCTGCGACCAGAAAGTATACTTCCATGGCAAAGAAGGCGCGCGTAACGGTTCCTCCGGGGAGGAAAGTGCCAGCAAGGAAAGCCACCACGAAGAGAGGTGGCGCTAAAAGGGTGGGTCTATCATCTTGAACAATGACAAACAGATGTGTATCTCTTCCCAGGCGTTCACTTTAAGTGTTACTACCGCAAAGACTAGGACTGCAACAAGGAGGGCGGCAAAGTCAAAGAAACGTGCGCACAAGTAACCATGAATAGTGAATGACACCCGAAGATGGTTTCATTATTTGACTCTTCGCATCTGTTCCTTTCCCAACCACTGGGATAGGTTCATATTTCGTTCTTGGTCAACTTGGGGGATTCGCTCATATGACTACGCCTTCTCATGTTCAACGCTGTTTATATAAATAACAAGGTGTGCGGATGCAGCCGGTTGGACTGGAAATCAGCCTCAAATGGCACTCGATATGAGGGGTTTTGCGGCTGGGAAGGTCCCGGGTCTACTGCGTCCGTTACCTGTGAATTTGTGTTCCTGGGCATCTGCGCGAGTACGAGCTGTTTGTGCGCAGGAGTCGACCAAATTTGGGGGGGTGAAATGATCGGGGAGGTGAGTTTGATTACGTGATACAATTACGTGACATACATACGCAGCAACTGTTTTTGAATTTTTGATGGATTCAAGTAATTTTGGGTGTCACGTCGTCGGGCTCGTTACCCTCCCTCCTCCCTTTGTCTTTCACCATCACCATCCCGCTATCCACCGACTCTGCTTTACCCTGCTCCTTATAATCCCTCTAAAAGCCTTATATATCGCTCTACCATCCTTGGTCGGACATATTCAACTCCGCGCGCGCCAATAGTAATGACAAGCCAGTCCCTCTGACACATACATATCTTCAAGACCCCAGTTCGCTCAATGCATCCTCCCATCCAGCAACCATCACCTCACCATGCCAGCTCTTCTCAGCACAACTATGGCACTCGTATCCGGAAGAATTCCGTCCTCAAGCCAAGCGCACGTTTGAGACAGTGTCCCCCTTCCCCACATCCTGTGCCACGCAGGATCAAGCCCGTGCCTATGCCCCCCGCTCACCACCCCGTCCCTCCTACACCAGATCCTTGCTTTCCTGTCTTTCCCGTCTCCGGTGTCATGCTTCACCCGGAAGATGCGTCCAACAAGGTCTTCCATGCGATTGGTCGGTCCTTCCTCTCCGTCGTGAGTTCATGTCCCCACCTTTTCGCACTATCTATTGCTCACGATACACCACACGTGCTGTTTCTCACGGCGATGCTCTATAGGAAAATCGCGCGATGACGATTAAAGATCTCGCGGAAATGACCCTCAAATATGGTCTGATGTGCCAAAAGTACGTGCCCCCTTCCGTCCCCCGCCCATTCAGCTTTCGTACCCCTGAATTCTGCCTTGCTGGCTGCTTTGCACTCATTTCCTTGCATGTATCTCATGTTGCTTATCGGTGTCCCTTCTCCCGGTCAGCGCCTCCGCTGCATCTCAGGCTATCACTACCTACATTCGGAATCATACGGCACGATGCGAGGCACAGCAAGACCACCCTCTCCTCCTTCGGCATGTTTTATCTGGAACTCTCGCGGATGACGACCTCGTACCTGCACTATACAGTAGGTTGGGTGGGGCAACTAACCCGAGCAAGCCCAGTTTGAAGGACCCGGGGGTCAATGACAAGAGCGTTGTCCAGGTTGTCCAAGGTGCACTCGAAGGAGAACGGCTAACGAACTTCCGACGGGGTACGATGGTGTGGTACCTCTCCAAGGCGGCAGGTGTCTCGTGTCCGTTTGCACGTGCCGGAATCCGCCTCTGCGAGTATGGAAAGGAAGGCAGAAAAGTCGCGGAAAAACATGCCGACGAATTACAACCAGGGCCGAAAAAGCACGCCAACCGCGATGAGGCGCAGTGTGGAGAGAAGAGAAAGAGACTGAGGAGGGGTTGTCAACGGGATTCCGACGGGTCTTGGGAAAGTTCAAGCGCCTATGGACGGGACAGCCACAGTCCTGCGATTGACAGCGGATATGGTGAGCTGAGCGCCGATTCCACCGACGACGAGCGGCCCCCTAAGGTGAAGCTCACTCTCCGACTCCGGCCATCTCTCCCGTGCGCGCCGACTCCGGCCGCTGCATCCCGGCCGAGAGAGGTCATTGACTTGTCGAATGACGTGACTGCTTCGTCCGAAGATGACGACGACGACGCCGGCGCCGATGGCGTCGACATGTGTCCGGACCCGCCCGAGGCGCCGTGGAGTCTCCCGCCGTATCCGCGCCGGTCCATCTCCGTGCCATGCTACACACCGACTTGCGACGAGCGCACCCACTCGCCATCGTTCTCGGCCCAGCGCCGCGCAGCAACGGACGAGAGGAGGCGGTCGCCATCCGTCCCCTGGAACGCGTCTCCCCCT
>JBBPNY010000269.1:0-26169 GCA_038091165.1 Rubroboletus pulcherrimus
TTTCTCACGCTGCTGCGCACATTCGTGGAACGTTTGTGAATACCCATGATAAGAGATGCTCACGCTCGGAAATACACCGAGAGTTCCCAAAATACCTGTTTGAGGATGGTTTCGCCAAAGATGGTTCGCTCTGGACGGTAGATTACCGAGAAGTCCACAAGGACGTCGTTAAACGAGGCAGGAGAGTGTTGGATGTCATTTTCGACAATGACGAGGACCAAGGTGTGCACCTATCTTGCGTTTTAACTGACATTGAAAGCTTATGGCTGTCCTAGTTGTATCTATCACATCGCATAGAGGATTCATCGGTGTCCTTTTTAGTTATGTAAAACACCGTCCTTGGTGTCTCCTCACGGGAGGTAAGTTCTCGGTGCAGCTGCCAAGTGTTTAAGTTGATTTGTCTGGTTCACTGACAGATCATACCAGTGGTCATCAAGAGGACTATGCAATTAGGACACTTTTGTTTGCAATGTATCGTCGTCTTCGTTCCGTCGAGGAACATGGCCTTATGACGCTCCCTCTCGCCACGCCGCGTGGTCTCATGTGTCATAAAAATCAAAGACCCGATTGAACCTGTCCAGGTTGTTCTTCGGGGAAGTTGTCTCACAGCAACATCAGAACCTACTTGTCGTGGGTCTCGGCGAGAATGCATGTACAGTACAGGGTGAGTGACCTTACCGATAAGTACTAATAAGCCCATACTAGTAGGTGGCAGTGAAAATGCCCGAAAAGGGTCGATGAAAACAGGTCCGAGAGGTAAAGACTGGTGACCGGTGATCAATCCCCTCGACAGACATGAATTGGGATGACCTCGCGGTCCATGGTGCTCGGATCGTGCCGTGCCAGTGCTCGACGCGTTTATAGTACGGCGTAGTCCCTTAATTAATTTCGACGACGAACAACGGAAACCAAAATGATATCAAAATAGTTTTTCCGTGTGGAAATACGGGCTATCTTACTGGACAAGAGGTAGAAATGAATGTTTCCGTGCGTTGCATAGCCTCTGTTGGAGTATCATGCGATCATGATGTGGTAGTAATACCACCGCTTACTCAATCACTTCGTATCTCGAACCTTCGTACCGTAGTAGTAAGTTACTTGCCACGGCCAGTGACTAAGTCCTCGTCGAGACGTACTAGCTAGTGAACCAGATAATGCCACCTACTAGGAGGACCTGCTGTGCAGAGGTATCAGTAACACCAGTCGATCTGAGTGACAGACTGAATGAAGCTTCAGATCTGCTGGCATGTAGCCCTCAAGCATCGATTCCGGGGATATCTGGCGGAGTTGGCGTAGGCTTACGGCCGAGGACCGGCCTCGTGGGGGGGTCTGTGGACCTACACTGCTCACTGTCACCGAAGATGGCCTCAGCCACTTGTATTACGCGAAAATATTCTGATTTTTTCCTATCTGAAGGATTTCCGATCGACACGCTCGTCTTCGTCGGTCTGGCAGGCCGAAGAGTTAAAAGGTCAAAGACAGGCTGCCTCAGAGATCCATGATGGGCACACGACGACGCTACACTGTTCGTACAGGCGCAGACCAGCTGATGGCCCACTGATATCTCCTCTGTACCAGACCCTACGCGGACTCTTCCTCCAAGACAATCCCGAATCAGAAGATGGTGTTGTGCGTAGTGTACCCCTTGTCTGCGGTGGAATCCGTGATCTGACTCGGATCTTGCCCCACTGCCGTCACGGTTACCAACAGGCCGTGAGCCTTGTTCGAGTCCTTGTTCGAGGACGCCGGATGAGCTCGATTGTGTTTCTAGTTACCCCCTCGTTTCGGGCTCCATGACGACAGTGTCGATCGCTGGGCGAAATTCACAGGGGAGATCGATCGACTTGATGCGAGTGCACCATCGGGGACGCAGTACAAAGTCTTCTTTCTTGGGAGGCACGGCGAGGGATACCGTACGTCCCCTACTGAACGTTCTCGATAATCCTTTTTGGTCTCCACAGTCGATGATGACCGTCAGATAACGTGGCGATGGAAAAATACACCCAAGAGGCATGTCATACTATACTCGTGATGTCGATCGAATACATGGGATCTTTGGGCTGACGCGAATCCCTCAGGAATGGTATAGGCAAGCTTGATCGCGCGTCGGTTGTCGTGCGCTCTCTGATTTTATCGATACTGTACCAGCTGCTGGACAAGACTAGATGGCGACGGAGAGCTTGTGTGGGGGCGTGAGTAGCACCGCACGAGCCATGTCTCAGCATCCGACCTTTTAGCCATCGATCACAGCCGATCCCGAGCTCACGGAGCTGGGTGTAGAGCAAGCGAAAGGTGCCCACCGAGCGTGGAAGACGGAACTCGAGCACAACATTCCTCTTCCGGAGAAACTGTATTGCAGCCCCATGCGCCGCGCAATCAAGACCAACCAGGTCACGTTCGAGGGTCTCCTCGGGCCGGATCTCAAGACGACTATCGTAGAGGTGGGTCGTCGCGTTGAGATTTGAATTGACGCTTGCACGCTCAGCCTGTACCGTTAGAATATTCGCGAAAAGAACTGCGTGTCCACGTGCGATAAGAGACGCAATAAGTTGGAGATCGCGATGGACTTTCCTGATTATCTGTTCGAGGAAGGATTCACTGAAGAGGACGAAACATGGAACCCCGAGGTACGAGAAACGCTTGAAGAGCTCGATGCCCGTGCCAAGAAAGTACTGGATATGATATTTGACAATGATGAGGAGCGATGTATGTCCAAAACGTTCTTAGGCGTTGGACAGAGAGGGATGACTGTTCCAGTTATTTCCATCACGTCGCACCATGGATTCATCACCGCTTTCCTACGGGTCTGCGAACACCGCCGTTGGGCACTCCTAACTGGAGGCAAGTGTTTGTGGGCACTAGTCGGAGGAAGCACTGACCTGTCCACTAGGTGTTATACCGATTGTCGTGAGAGCTGAGCAACCACTGTTGAATTGAACTCGGGTTGCGATAGATATCCGTATACACTAGGCCATCCATTGAATGTTATGTGAGATGAAATTACTAGATCCATGCACTGGTAGAAAAAAGCATCATCGAGAAGAGGTTGTTCCGGTGTTCGGGTTACTCGGTCGTTTGCTGTTTGCCATACGTTCCACTCAACTTGAACTCTCCGCTGTCGGACCAGCGAATATTGACATGCGACCCGGTGATGTATAGGTAGTCATACCTATCGACAACCAGCGTCAGAAATAGTGCGAAAGCGGATCGGGACGACTGACCTGACGGAAGCTTGGATTTGTCCAAGCAAATCATCAAAGTCGGCGACGGTCATCTTGTGCATCTTGAACTTGGGAGGGCCGTCTAATCCCAGGAGGGTTCCAAAGACGAGTGGATCGGCGCACACGCCGTCGTAGACCCACTTGGAAGAACCGGTTTTACACGAGGGCTTCCACTGAGAAGAATGCGTCAGACGTCATCTACCCAAATATAGAAGCGACACACTGCCATCTGTTTCTTGATCCCACTGTGGACAGCCTTGCGAAGTTTCTCGACAGCGGCTTGGAGTTGCTCTGACGTCATCGTCTTTGGTGCCGGGCCATGGGAAGCAGATTGCAAGTCCCCTTGAAGATCCCTCGCGTATTGCGCGAGTTCGACGAACTGGCGACGCACGGCATCCTCATCGTCCAATATCGGGTACGTCTCTGGTTTGGCGAGAATCGCTTTCATGAGGGCTTGCGCATCGCGATGGGCGAAAGTGCGCGCTTTCTTGGAGCTGGACGCGCCATCATTGGAGTCTGTGGCTCCGCGTTTCGTTGCCACCATGATGTCGTGTGAGAGTCTTTGCACGAGCGATTAGTAAGGCCGCGATGCCGCGTTTATAATGTGACAGAGCGCGTCGTCACACGTCACACGTCCACACGCGTCGATCTGGATTGTGGAGCGATACGGAGGTGTACGCAGTGACATAGAGTCCAATTCAACGCTGCCGGAGGTAACAAAAGAGTGTGTCTACGATACATTCTGTCCCAGAACGGCGCCAGGTCACCGGTTATACTCACCCGCAGAGGCGAGGCTAGGCCAGGAACACCATGTGAGGATTTACTTCATTGTACAAGTGCTGGGCCTCAGCCATGAAAGTCTTGATGACGTTGAGGGATTCATGTCCAGGCTATACTGGCCCATTAATTACCAAGGCGGGGCGAATCCTGGGCTAGAGTGCAGCCACCCAAGGCGAGGAGAACAAGCACCCTTAGGACCGTGTCAATGATCAACATGCTGCTTCGATGAGGCCAATGAACGGCGACTACCTCGCCCTTCCGATTCGACGGACGGATATTATCAGAACTCCTTCGACTGAAGCGTCTGGGACAGGGTTCTATATTTATGTGTCAGTTCAACTGCTGGGTTGCGTTGCCTGCGCGGAGTATAACGTATGCTTAGCGGTAGTGGTCAACTTGTAATTGTGAAACGAAGACAATTGACGTGGACCTGGAGAAACTAGGATATTGTACTCGGCAGTACTTAACAGTTATGTCAGAGTCCGCATTGTCTGCAAGAGCCTAGATTAGTCAGAGAAGCCAGCGGTCACTCACATCAGCTTGAGACACTGCCTGTTAATTGTCCAAAGGCGGATACGGCACAGCAAAGTTTAGACTGAGAAACTGCTGCAGGGTGAATCCCGAATGCGAATCCCTTGTCTTACCGGAGTCCATGAGGGCTGAGGGGAACGGAGACCATGCCAACAAGGCTGAACAATTACCAAGGAAGTTCATTATGGGGGGAGCAGCGTTGCCTTCCGGTGGCAGGATTCCACCCGCGACCTTCCCTTGATCTGGTCTTGCAGCTAAAAATGGGTATCTCTACCAGCGTACACAGCACCGTGCGCCACCAAAATAAGCGCAGTATTGGCTATCCGGATGAGCTTCGAAGGTCGCAGTCGAGCACGGCGGACGACGGGTCCGCGACGACGCCCGCCAAGGCGACAAGGGGAAAGCCTACTACGTTACTTCAATATATCTATATCACATTTCATATCCTCAGCAAGTTCTACAGTGGCGTGGGACAGCAGACCAGGTAAGGAAATACCCTATGCCCTGCCCTGGACCCGAACCCTTTGCCCAGCTCTGAATTTAATTTTCAGTTTATTTCGACATCTTGCTCTTCAATCATCAACCATCATCTTCCCCACCTTTCTTCACACTGTATGTACCCATCGTTCTCGCCGTCGTCGACCACAGCGAACTCACTGTTTCTCCAGCAATACATCTCAGACCTCTCTTCCACCATCCACAGTGAGTATATCAGCGCGTCCTCGACGCGTCTAGGTCGCGTTTACTGGCTTCGAACACGTTACTCACCACGCCCTCGTTTGTAGATGCCTGAATCCCGTGAAGACTCTGTCTACCTTGCCAAGCTCGCCGAACAGGCTGAGCGTTATGAAGGCAAGTCGTCATCTTATTCTGGTCGTGTGCGCCAAATGTCAATTATCTGCCACAGAGATGGTCGAGAACATGAAGCGTGTTGCCTCCTCCGACCAGGAACTCACCGTTGAGGAACGTAACCTCTTGTCCGTTGCATACAAAAACGTCATTGGTGCCCGCCGTGCGTCGTGGCGTATCGTGTCGTCTATCGAGCAGAAGGAGGAATCCAAGGGCAACGAGGCCCAAGTTGCCATGATCAAGGGTTACAGAGAGAAGATCGAGAGCGAGCTCGCTAAAATCTGCGAAGACATTCTCGACGTTCTCGACAAGCACCTCATCCCTTCGGCTGCTTCGGGCGAGTCCAAGGTCTTCTACCACAAGATGTACGTTATCTCTTGTCCTGCCCTGGTCAATTTTTCACAGGATCATACAGGATGGGTGATTACCACCGTTATCTCGCCGAGTTCGCAACCGGTGACAAGCGCAAGGACAGCGCTGACAAGTCTCTGGCCGCTTACAAGGATGCTTCCGACGTTGCCGTCAATGAACTTCCGCCAACACACCCCATTCGTCTTGGCCTCGCATTGAACTTCTCTGTCTTCTACTACGAGATCCTCAACAGCCCAGACCGTGCATGTCACCTTGCCAAGCAGGCATTCGATGACGCCATTGCTGAACTTGACACCCTCTCGGAGGAGAGCTACAAAGACTCGACGCTCATTATGCAATTACTACGGGACAACCTTACTCTCTGGACGTCAGACATGCAAGAAGCTGGTACGTCAATATTCAGTGTATATGCGAGACCGGACTCAACCAGTTTGCAGACAAGATAGACTCGAAAGATGAGGCTGAGAACGCTGGTGATGACTAGACAGCGTACTCTACATCTTGTTTCTTTTCCCTCCTTCACCCGTGGTCTAGCACGCGATGGCTGCCAACCGGGTGTTTCCATTATCACATCATTTGCATCGTCTCACCTGTCGCATCTTTTTCTCTCTTTCATGTTCTTTTATTATACCGTAGTATGCTGCGGTGGCTCGTAGTCTCTGGTGTTATAGAGGCGAATGGAAGAAGTTTGAAACGACACGTGCGATTTCCGAGTAAGCCATACCTAAGAGACAATATAAACTACGTCATCATTGTTGCAGCTGGGCATCTTCATTTTGTTTGTCTACCATGTCCAGGAATGTACCAACAATCCTCGGCCTGCTCACTGTGTCCATAGTATACACCGTTTTTCGTGCTGCATCTGATGTCCCACGTCGAATATCGCCCCAAGGATGTCGGATGTCATGGATGTCACCTTCCTACCTCCTCCAGTCAGAATTCAACACCTCTTGGACACCACTCGCCAGCCGATACTCACTCTGGCTATACCGTGAAGTTGGATGGGAGCCCGACCAGGTGAGGTCCTGGAGTCAGAAGGATGGGTTTGAACACGGTGATAGCTAATGAGTCGTTCCCGAATGAGGTAGGCATTTGGTTTGCCCGTCTTGTTCATACCAGGAAATGCGGGATCGTCGCACCAGGTGCGCTCAATAGCGTCGTCTGCTGCTAGACAATACTTTTCGTCGCCATTCGTCGTGTCACACGAATTCACAGGACGGGGAGCGAAACCCATTGATTTCTACGCCGGTAAGCTCCTCCTGCTTGACCTGACCTCTCACCTAACACGATGACATTGTAGTGGAATTCAATGAGGATCTTTCCGCATTTCATGGCTCCACGCTCGATTCTCAGATTGCCTATACTTCTGCGGCGGTGGAGTATATTCTCTCCCGCTACCGTCCCAACACACAACTCACTGTCATGGGTCATTCCATGGGCGGTGTGGTAGGCACTGCTCTTCTCCCCTCCGGAAACATCACGGCTCTCATCACCATGTCTACCCCGCATACGCTTCCCCCAGCCCGTTTCGACGCACGAATCGAAGAGATATATGACCGAAATCGAAAAGTATTACGCGAAGACGAGACGCCGATCCTGTCCATTTGCGGAGGTGCGACGGATATGATGATCCCTTCCGAGTCTTGCATTCTACCCGGGGACTCGAGAGAGGTAGGCGTCTATCGACGGACAGTGTTTACATCTGCGCTCGAAGGCGCGTGGACGGGTGTTGGACACCGCGAGATGGTGTGGTGTCATCAAGTACGGTGGCGTGTCGCCCGGGCTGTGCTCGAGCTCGGAGTCACACAAACAATGGAAGAGCGCGCGCGAGTGCTGGATCGGTGGTTGAGAGACGGGAGTTTATTACCGCCGGATGGTGATTCCGTCCGAGACCTGATCCTCAAAGAAGGGGAATACGAGGCACTCTCCGGGGATCTGCAACTCGTTCTCAATCTGCCCCTTGGGAAGCGGACCTACCTCTTATCTATACCAAGTGCCCAGGATGGGGGGAATAGTCGGACGTTTGTCTTGTATGTTTCTCGGGGGAGTGTCTCAAACGTGTCCCCCCACCATGCTCTCAACTTGCGTGTGTCTGTTCACGTTTGCGCGGAACATTCCACGGATGAAACTGTGTTGTGCAACTCTCTTGCACCGGCTTCGCTCAAACTCCTCCCAACCCCGATTCCTGGCAAGGCATTCCCAGTACCGGACGGGGGAACGGATGAGAGCGAGGGTATAGTATTTTTCGAGGCCGAGCTTCCAACTGGAGCGGAAGGCTGGGTAGGGGTCACTGTCGATGCTGGTGATGGTGGGCGTGGTTGGGTTACAGGGGGTTTTGATCAGGCACCCAATATCAAGAGCGAGCTCAGCCTCTGGGGTCGGTGTACATTGCATATCTCTGATGAGGTTATGAGACTGACGGCCTTCTGCAGACATGCTTTTTGGTGGCGTGAAGATATCACTACCTCGGTCTGACAATGTAAGATTGAGGACGTATATCAGTCTTTCACGCCTCCCAGCTACTGCATTGTTGGCGTATCGACTCGTCCCTAGTTTTGCAGAATATCCATCGTGTCCAGGTGAGTGTACCGAGAAGAAGCTCCGAGGATGTATGCTGATACATAATTAAAGTACCTCTATTTTCCCCGCTACTCGTCCACACTTCACAAGCCTCTGAAATACACTATTATCGTCTTGCCTCCGACCAACCCATTTTCCTCCATACACATTCCTCTGCTCCCTACATCCCTCCTCTACGCCCCATCCCATCTCACGGGCTGAATCTCACAATCCATTCTTCTGGACCTAGCTGTCAAGATGTCACCGAAGTACTCCTTTCAGTCGACTGGTGGGCTTCGGTGGGCAGAATAGGCACGCGGTATCCCACCACGTTACTCAGCTGGGGTATTGGAATCGTATCATTTCTTTTGTTCCATTCCTGGCGTTTAGATGGTCAACAGCTGAGTGTCCGCGACACATTGGGTGTGTTCGTGAGGCACCGGATGCCCACGTTGATGGTGGTCGCCGGGGTGATTGCATTGCTCCCGTTGGGTCCCGATTATTACCTTGGGATTGGGAACGAGTTAGGGGTGCTACGCGCGGTACTGGCAATGCTTCTTGTCGGTGTGGCAACTGGAATGGTGTGCGTCAGCTGGTGGCTATTGGTAGCTCTTATGTGGCCAATCCGGCTACTGGGAAGCGGGTTTATTCAGAGGTACGATATGACAAGTCATTCTCTCTCTCCGAGGTGATGATCGGAGAGCAGGAAACCCGAAGACTCCCGAGGTGTGCGACGGAGCACAGTTATATCTATGGTCCTCGTGCTAGCGCTCATATTGCTGTTCGTGCCGTGGCAGGTGGCCTTCCTTGGATGCTGGGTCACCCAACTTCTCAACTGTAACGCGACTTCTCGACCCAAGTCGTACCCGGGTTCTGTCCCGACGTTAGCAAGCACGCCCACGAATCGCACGCCCATATCTGAACAGGATAACCGGACATCTGACGAAAATGAGTCGCCCGGAGATCGCCCGAGCCCGTCTTCCAGCCGATCATTCGGCATACCCAGTCACAGGCTCAAACTCACGTTTGCACACGCACACAACCAGAACACACATATATTGTTGTTCATGACGTGGCTCCTGCCACTGGTTGCACCTGTTTTAACAGTATGGGTGCGAACGATCCAGACGGCGGGGTACACGACGCCGTTCAATGGCGGTCATGACGTGTTCAAAGTTGCTCCGGTATTGGTGCTCGTGGATCTCTTGGGACGTGGACGGCCACTCGACACGACGTGCGTGTGCCCTCTTTCTCTTTCTCGTTGTCGTTCTGAATTCACGATCGTCGCATCTATCGGTCGTGTTACAGGGCGACATGGCAAGTTCCATTGAGATGGGGATGGGTTGTCGTGGGTGTCGTCGCGTTTCTGGGGGGTGGACGGAGGGCTTATGTGGTGTACGATGTGGCTAGTGTCCAGATGGCGATTCTGGTGCTTTTCCAGATAAAGGTATGGTTGTATGGGTGACGATGATGCAGGAATCTACCAACGTTCTTTTGTTTGTACTCCGAGTCTCTGATCGACATGTATTTTCAAGTCCGAGCGAAGAGATCGAGAGCTATAGAATGCGATATCGGTATCGAGCCAGTGAGAGCGGTTGAGCTGGGATCCAGTTTCGTCGCAGCCCCTCGGAATTTGCCTATCCACATGTCCCTAGCTTTAGTATGTCGCCCCTCGCATGAACAGCGGCGGCGTGTAGGAGCCTCGTCCCAAGACTGAGTTAGTGTCCGAAAGTTCAAGCAGTTTTGACAATCCCAATTTGCGGCGTAGCTATCACGTGATCATGGGGTATGCCCACAACGTTTTGCATATTGATTTAGCGATGGTCGATTGAGGACTGCCACGGTCCAGTTCACCTTACCGGAAGTTCATGAACCAAGCATCAAAAACATTCCCTTGTCGCCTCGCAAGAAGGT
The DNA here is from genome assembly GCA_038091165.1 of Rubroboletus pulcherrimus. Classification (NCBI taxonomy): domain Eukaryota; kingdom Fungi; phylum Basidiomycota; class Agaricomycetes; order Boletales; family Boletaceae; genus Rubroboletus; species Rubroboletus pulcherrimus. The sequence continues at coordinate 10,227 of JBBPNY010000269.1, forward strand.
GTTGTCTATTCTGTCCTTGGTCCCGGTCCTGTTGATTGTATAATGTGCTCGGACAGCCCACCGTAAAAACCGGAGTAACGAGATGGCGTCTCCGTTTGACGACCCATCCGTACTACCTTCAGCCTCGTCTTCTTCGATTGGTGGTGTGTCTCCCACGAGGCGGAGAGGCACTTCCAGCTCGAGCGAGTCTATTGACCCCCTCCGTGCCCGCGGATCCCCAACGCTGACACGTCCGCGTTCCTCGGACCCTAATGCACCTGATGCCCGTGAACGACAACGAACTATGGACGTAGATATGGCGCTACATCTCTCCCGTGCCCGGAGGGAAACACTCGTGTCGTCTACTTCTCCCTTTGATGGCCCTCGAACAGACCCCGAGCTTCCGTTCGGCTTATTCTCGGCTGTCGAACAACATGACCTTGAGTTGGCTCGCGGGGAGGAACCACGTGCATTTGACCAAGACACTATTCACGGCGGTCATGTCGCTGCACCGGATTCGACTCCTCTGGACCTCAGACTAAACCAGCCCCAGGACCCTTCCCTCTTCGCTGCCATCGATGGCCAGTATACGCTACCGAACCGTCAAGAACCGTCGTCAAGGTATCAAGTCCGCTCTCCCCGGTCCTCCTTTGACTTTGCGCCTCTCGAGAGCTTTGCCGCAGAAGAGAAGGAGACTTTGGGTCTTACATCGTCCAGCGATCCACCAATGATTAGGATTCGACATCCGATAGGGCAGAGGGATGACGGGCAGCCGACGTCATCTCCACTATCTGGTAGCGGGTCATTTGAACTCTCAGCAGGGACAACCGCTGTTCCTCGGCGCCCGGGTGCTCGTCAACGTAAGCTTAGCGAAAGCGCGCCTCTTCCTCGATCCTATCGTAGAAACGGCAGAGGAAAAGTAGTGCTCTTCGAACATCAGGCGAACGAGCCAACATCGGGTTTCCCGGGGAGACTTATGGATACCGGCCAGCTCAGCGCGATCCCCTCATCCGAGGACGTCTCTGGTATATTCTACCAATATGCATCACCGCCTCCGCCAGGCATCGGTGGTATCGTGTCCCCGGGCCACGACAGACCGTACAGATTCTCGTTCTATTCCAATGCCTTGTCGGCGACCATTCATGCCCGGAGCCTGTGCGAGCTCCCGGCCGAGGGTCAATCCTTTGAGGACTTGTTCAGTGGTCTGTCTTCTCCTGTTCTGAGACAGGGGGACGCCACCGGGGGGCCCCTCGCTTTCGCCGCACCGGTGCCTATACTCGCTTCTCGACCAAGTTGTTTTTTCATGCCCGGTGGGAAAAAAAATTCGTCGAGTTCTGAAAGAGCGCAAGCGGGCTATCGTAATGGCTTCTCCGGACGACCCACGGAGAAGGCTGATCCTGGTCGTCTGGATGGTTCAGGACCAGCAATGAGTGCTGATGCTGAGGCGAATACATGGTGGCTCGATATACAGAGTCCAACCGATGAAGAGATGAAAGTGCTGAGCAAGGTAATCACGCCCACCTTTGAACCGCATCCGCGCACTCACGTAGGGCTCTCAAGGTGTTCTCAATCCATCCCCTAACCACAGAAGACATCCAAATGGAGGAAGCTCGCGAGAAGATTGAACTCTTCCGGAATTACTACCTCGTTTGTTTTAGAAGCTTCGATCAAGATCCGTACAGCCCCACTTATCTCGAGCCGTTGAACACGTACATCATCGTCTTTCGCGAGGGCATCTTGTCTGTGCGTCCTCGTCTTTTGTGATGCAAATACGTCCCTCTGATCTCACCTTGCGGTTATCGGTCAGTTCCACTTTCGCCCAACACCGCACCCGCAGAACGTACGCCGTCGGATTAAGCAGCTCAAGGACTATATCAGCGTTACGTCGGACTGGATTTCATATGCCCTGATCGACGACATCACCGATGCCTTTGGGCCGCTCATTCAATCGATCGAGTATGAAGTCGACTCTATTGATGAGCTTGTGCTTATCCTCAAAGAAGCTGAGCAAAGTGACATGCTACGCCGGATTGGGACGTGTCGAAAGAAGGTGATGGGCCTCCTAAGACTGATGGGCAACAAAGCGGACGTCGTCAAGGGTTTGGCAAAACGATGTAACGAGAATTGGAGGGTGACGCCTACGTCGGATATCGTGGGTCTTTTTTTTTTTCCCTCGCTGTCATTGCTTGGTGAGCGGCGCTGACCATTGCGTCCTCCTTTTCTTTTGTAGGGTCTCTATCTCTCTGACATCCAGGTATGCTCGTCTCCGTCCGGGGACATTTTACAGCCACTAATGCGATGGATAACAGGATCACCTGATCACCATGACCCAAAACCTGAACCACTATGAAAAAATCCTCTCCCGCTCCCACTCGAATTACCTCGCCCAAATCTCGATCGAGATGACGGACGCCAACAATCAGATCAACGACGTCCTTTCGAAACTGACCGCCCTCGGTACGGTGCTCATACCGATGAACTTGATCACAGGTGCCGTCCTTTCTTTCCTTTTGTTGTTTGTTTTCACTTGGCTGCCCGTGTCAAGAAGTGTTCTGAATCATACGCTTTTTTGGGCCGGATAGGTCTTTGGGGAATGAACGTTCATGTACCAGGACAGGATACATCGGTACGTCCGTACCCCGGCTTCGTCTGAGCCTTGGGAAAAATAAAATAACACACGTGGGAACCGCCCGTTTGTAACAGGTGGGATATGCGTGGTTCTTCTCCATCGTCGCTTCGCTGGCCGCTTTCGCACTCATCGGGGGGTACACGACCTATCGCTTCATGGTTCGACGCTGAGAGAGGGAGAACAAACGGTGAGCATGAAAGGGACAAAGAGGGTGAGAGCGGGAAAGTTTTTTTCTTTCTTTCTTATTTTATTCTATTGGATTCCAAGGGGGAACGTCTCGTTTATTTGTTTATTTTTTCCCCGGCGTTTCTTTCCCGCATCTTTACGAGATCTGTCCCATACTTTTTACCCATTGCCCACCACCATTGTTTTCGGCTTTCCTACGAACCTGCTCTCGTTGCCCCTCCCTCCTTTTATTTTTTTTTCGCAGCACTTTTTGCAAGTAGCCATCGCATCGCACTTTGAATTCCGTACACACAGCACCATTTCTAGATCGGAGGAGAACAAAAGAGGAAAAGGAGAGAAAAAAAGAGGCCATCCATTTGGTTTTGACACACGATTGCCGCATCGCATCACACCTATTAGAATAGAGTTTTTTTTTTCCAAAAAACCACGAGATACGAATATACGAATATACGTGAGCGTACGGGGGAACATTGAGGTGGTACGGTAGAAACGAAACAAAAAAAATTTGAATCCATGCAAACGAAATGGCGCCAGAATCATCAGAGGACGGGCACAGGCTACTCGTACAATGAAACAACGAGAAAGAGTAATCACAGAAAACCTTTTTAAGAAAGGGGGGAAAAAGCGGGCAGAGTCGACGACACACACAAGGTAAAACAGAGATGATCCACACTCGAGCGAAACCTAGACAACACACCCAACTCTATTTCTTGGGCAAAACGAGCTTGATGGAGCGCAACGGTGGGGTATTCGGATGCCCGGACGCCGCCGCCGACGAGAGGGGTGGTGGTTGCAGTGGCGGAGGTGGCAGTGGCGGCGCGGTACCGTACGGCACGGAAGACGACGGTCGTGTCGAGGGCTCGGTGTCGACGGGTGACACGATCATCGCGAGCGAGGGCGAGAGCGTTTGTTGCATCGCACGCGCAGGTACCGATGCAGGTAGCGGCACTGGCGTCTGTGGATGTCGTCGCGCTTGCTTTGGCGATCGCGAGCTCGATGCCGAACCCGAACCCGAACCCGAACCAGGCGCAGAGTGACCGTGGGAGACGTCCGGCGGCGTAGGCGAGTCGTCGACGAATTTACGCTTCTTCCCGCCGTGCGGGGACACGGGAAGTGGTGCGGGGTGTGGCTGCTCTGGCGCTTCCGAACGGCGAGCGGCTGAAGGGGTAGGGGTGATACTGTGCCACTGGTTCGACCAAGGTGGTGGGGGCGGAACGTGATGGCCATTGGACGACGGCTGTCGCGCGAGCTCATATACGGGCGTGGGTGGCGTCGGCAGCGGCAACGGCGAATGATGCGGATGAGGGTGCCGATGGTAATGACTCGATGATGGTCCAGGATCTGCAGATCGAGGCATGGATGGCATTGGGAGGCCACGTTGAAGTGATGCACCGTTGGCACCCTCAGGCTGGCCTGGGGTGAACCGTATAAGTTCCACAAACAACGTTTGAGTGTACGGTGGAAGCATCTTGGTGTATACAACGTCTTTGCTGAAACTATCCAACATGGCACTCGTATTCACATACGTATCTTGGTCCTGGTTATCTGTAGGATGGGGTTATTTAAATGGAACGCTAGAATAAAATGAAATGAAACGAACCAATATGTTTTACCCGTACTTCCGAATAAATATATGGTCGATTCTTGCGTAAACAGCACAGTGGGCACATGAACCGACTTTGATGCTGTCCCATGGCCGCGTCGACGGGGAAGAAGACACACCCGGCATGATATCGCCTGTTGCAAAGCTCGCATTCCACCGTCGGGTAGTTGAGAAGATATGGCGTGCGGCCTCTACATATGCACCGCGTTCCATCAAGCCAATCGTTGTCAATGTCCTGCCCAAACGTAAACCGTGGCCGTCTCCGCTTCCGCACGCGAACCGGCGTCGGTTGGCCAGCGAGTATACGATGCAAGCCAGCGAGGTCCAGACCAAATGACACCTCCCGCGAAGGTGAGACCGCAAACTGGATCTTGTACAGCTTCCGCATATAATGGCGCACCTGTGGAATATATTCCGTGCGCTGGTTGCCAGGCTGAGAAGCAAACGTCAAAAAGTGTCCGATCACGGAGGACAGGCGATCGACACGATGCACGATGATCTCCAGCTGCTTCCATGCATCCGAGTAATTCTTGGTGATGTCGGGGGCAGAGAGAAGGATCTGGGGTAGGAAGCAAAAGTGCCAGCTTCGTTCCTTGTGAATGGCACCGTTCCAGTGGTGATGGTCGCAGAATGGACACGATCCACCGTTGGCAGCGCAGACGCCATGGAATCGTGCAAAACAGTGGTCGCATTGGACTGCGTCAGATTGTGTACCGGGAGGTGGTGGTCGAACGGGTGCCGTGCAGATACACGTGAAATATTCGTCGAGCGGTGGGAGGTCATCTTCGGGTCTCGTAGACTCGATGACGTCTTCAAGGATCGCCTGACCATGAGCACAGCCATGCTGGGGACAATACCACGGCAAGTCCTCCAGCCACTTTTGATGCAAGACGAGCTGGGCATCGAGCTTCTCAAAGATGGGCAACGAGAACATCGAGAGATGTTCTCGGGCATAGGTCTTCCACTTCTTCATCATGTCAAAGATGTCTGTCTCGTCCCGGTGCTGATAACGACTTCGCAAAATCGCCTCGCAGCGGTTCTCGAGGTCGAGCGCAAACTCGGCGGTCTGTTTGAGGTCTCGAATGGCAGGAATACTAAAGTCCTTCTCCGCGCGAGCCACAAACCTCATGACCTCCGACACCTTCGGCTTCAGCCCTTGATTATCCGGCAATAACCACGCCCTTGCCTGCTTCTCGAAGTCCTTGGCCTTGTTCCGAGCGGAAAGCAGCCGGTCATAAATCGTGATGTCAACAGGGACGGTGGGATCCATCTCGAAAAATTCGTCGAGCTCCTCGACCGTTTTGTACGGTTGGTCGAGGACATGTCTCGCCCTTTCTCCCCATTCATCACCAGCGCGCTGTCTCGACTGCAACGTCCCGACAAATTTGTTGTCCTCGCTGAGATTGCAGGACCGGGCACGTGTGAGAAGGCTGCGAACATCTTCCAACGTCGTGGAGCTGTCTTCCGCTTTGTCCTCGAGCTCCCTCAGGAGCTGCTCACGAAACACGATCTTCTCGACTTCGAAAATTTCTTCAAGGTAGACGTTGACGGAAGAAGCCTCCATGAGTAGTCGCTCACATTCATTGATAAACGTGTCACGACTGCCGAGAAAACCCCCATCCTCGAGTAGTGTCGCAGCCTTGCGTTGAATTTCCTCCGACTTTTCTGCCAACCCACGCAGCAGACCAATCTCTGGGGTGTCAAAACCAAGAGTCTGTACTTCTTTTAGCAAAGCGTAGAGATCATCCAGACTTCGGTCTGGTCTGTCGCCCGGGTCCCGGTCGTCGAACGCGGGGCTGTTGACTTCGTGAAGTGGAGGTCGACCACGCGAACGGCGAGAACGTTTGCGGCTTTGTTTGCGGATGATAAAAGTGTTGGCAGCGTCGAGCCACTCATTGGCACGGTTGACGCATTTTCTGAGTGAAGCCAACTCGGGCAGGTAGTGATTGATCCGTTCTCCCTCGGCAAGAATCGCCCGAAGGGAGCGGAGTGACGGCACGTCGCTCTCTGTCAAAACTTTCTGAAGTTTGGCCTTCCACGTGGCCGGAATAGCCGCCCGATCAGCCACTTTGACAAGGCTTTCTTGCAGGTCCACATCCGAGAACCGCAGCCTCAACACGTGCTGGTTTATGGGATGATCACACAGATGCTTCGCATGCTCGATGCAAACCACCTCGCTCTTGCAGTGGCAAGTGACTTGCGAGAGATAGCAAAAAACCTTGCAGTAGACGCACTGGTACTGGTCTTCGGGCCGATCGTCTTCTTCGAGCCGTTCCACCATACCAAGGGTCCTAGCGACTAGGCGTGATCCCAGTTCGCGTTCGGTCATTTCCCTCAGGCTCGGCTCCAGCCTAAAGACGGTCATATTCAGCGGGGAACAACAGACACGCCTGCACACAAGTGATGACTCACCACAACGCCGTCTTAATGGACGTTGACTGTTGCGTGATGGTGACCAAAAGCTCGTCGTGAGAGAACACGGGTAATTTTCTGTGCTCTCTGTAACGCTGTACACAGTCTCGGCCGTAAGGTAACCAATCAGGAAGCGCGAAGTTGACGGCCTCATTGAAGTTAAGCTAGAGCCGCACAAAATCAATACTGTATGAATGATCAATCGCGTGTAAAACGTACCCCATGATTAAATCCTGCATGATACGCCTTCGGGAAAGTGATGACAAATTCACCTGCACGTTGGTTGCATGCGTACACGCGGACCCCAGCATCGGTGAGGCGCTTCGGGTTCATCAGTGTCACCAGCTGAAAAAGGAGATCTGGCTGTGCTTCGAACAGATCCGGCGCCTCGCTCTTGATCGCGGCTTCGAATTTATCCGCATCTTCTCCTGGAATGCCGTACCAAGTCTTTGTTTCCCCCCAATGTTCTATATGAATATAGTCAATCATATCACCTTTGAAATGAAACGAACACGCGATACTCACGGAAGTTGACGCTGTACGTATAATGATCCTACGCAAGCCATCATGACTGCGGCTTATATGACAGGGGGTGGCGAACGCTTACCTCGTTGTGCCAACAGAAAGTGGAAAATACCATTCCTACATAGGTCCATGGCACGGTCATACCCGAGATGTCTGATTTGATGAATCGCAAGAGAGAATCCGCTAGAATGGGAATATTATTCAAATTCCAAGAATCCTTGGAAGCAGAATCAAGGGGATGAGTCTCCATGGTCGGCATGGCACTATCATGGAGGTATCAAGAATGTTCAACGGTGGAAAATCGCAAAAAAGTCACCTGCGACATACCTGCCGTGGGTGGTTGAGTGGACATCGGCTCCGTACTCAATCTCAACTGTGTCGTTCGGGGACTGAACAAGTCGCCAAAACTCGGTCTCCACATCACTCTCGGTCACCAGAGTGTTACCGATATAATTAACGGTGGGATCATTGAGATCCGGCGGTGATTTGTGGACAGGGGGATGAGACGCCCACCACCTACGGCGAAACTCGAGATCCCTAGCTTGGAAGCTGGAGAGACAATGTTCCTCCCCCTCATCGAAACCGAAATCACCACCCGTCTCGAACAAGCACGTGTGGCAGAACCATTGATCCTTTGGAATCGAGATCAATGGCGGATCCAAGCAAAACATGTGGAAGCCTTTGAAAAGTGAGACATGAACAAAAGAGACGTAACAACAAGGATTCGCCGTACCGCAGTCACAACCGTCACAGAGAAGCATTTCTTCCTCGTGATTTTTCTTCTGACAAACTTCACAAGACTGCTATCTCGGAGTCAGAAGATGAGTCGACTCATTCTACCTGGATACCTACCTCCTGAGTTAATTTTGTGACCTCGTCTGGCTGTGCTGTAGGCGATGCCGATGACATCCGGCTAGCAACATTGCGACGCTTCCGTGTGGCTACTCGGGACCCAACTAGGTAAGATGGACGGAGAAATAAATAAAAACGTACGAGAGCTTTGGTCATGGGAGGTTGGCTTTGTGTTGCGTCTTGAACTCGTACCTTCCGTGCGGGAGCCATTCCGCTCCTTGTAATCGCCATCATCTGGAATGTCAGACAAAGCACTCGAGGAGGAAGTTAACGGGCTAGAAGGTGGGGATGTGGCATCGCGAGTGTGTCCATTACGGGTTCGCGTGGTTTGAATATTTGTGTGGGTTTTGAGGTGGGGATCACGAGTTCCACCCGGCGAAGTCGACAACGTGGGTGAATTCCGCACTCGATCGCAAAAATGCTCATATGGTAGGATGATTCGCGTGTAGGAATTCTTGATCTGGGTGGATAAGCCGGGTATGCCCCTGTAGCCGAGGAGAGCGCCGAGGTCTCCCCATTTCCGATTCCTTGTGACCTATCGTACGAGTTAGCGGTGAGAAAAAAGTGTGGCATGGGCGGGATGCATACCGCATCATAGCCACCAAGTTTGTGGACCTCTTTGCGGAGAAGCCAGAGATCGAGGGGCTTGTGGTTGATCGTGGGCACGGAGACACGTGGATTGCCTTGCTGCTTGTGGAAGCGGTAAAGCTGCTCTAGAAAATTAACCTTTGCACGAGATGAGGCCTCGATGGAGTTGAGGCGCTGTAATCGAGTCTTAAAGCGAAAGGCCTGGCGGAAATGAATAAATATAAGATCGAGGCGGGCGACAAAAAAAAAATGAGAAACATGCGGCAAGATGACACAAACCTCTGTATTGGTGACAAAGGGCATTTTCCAGCCGACTGGAGGGACTACTTTGCAAATTCCATAGTTGAGGGCCTTTTCGGTGATCGAACGAATGTAGGTCATAGGGTCCTTGAATTCGTCTGAATTAGGGAAAAAGACGGGACAATCCTCTAGACCAAAGGGACGGAGAGATGTTCTGGGAGGTTGATTTCTAGGACTTGAGGTCTTGACGGAGGAGAGGTCGAGGGAGGGAGAAACTGAAATTGGGATTGGGTCACCGGAAAAATCGTCAGATATGTCCTGCGATACAACATCGTCGTTATCGTGCGAGGAGGCGTGCTGGTGGAGAGCAGCGAGGGCGTGTGTCTTTGATTTGCGGGGAGCGCGCTGGGGGGAGGCGGCGGAAATGTCGGACATCCGGGAGAGAGTGGCGGAAGGAGGATCATCCTGGGAGATGATTGGGAGAGCGCCCTCTACGGGGATTGAGAGACAAGAGGTGAACGTATTTGGCTGTTTATTCGGAAAATCGGTTGGTAAGGCATCCGAAGAGGAACGGGAAGCACCGTTTGGAGGGGTGCGGGGGGACCTTCCTCTGCGGGAGGGAGTACCGCGAGATTGCGGGGAATGTTCCATGGGGAAGATGGCAGACACTGAACAAGTTGCCAGTTGGCGACCTTTACTACGCTCGCTGGCGTGGATGTGTGGGAGCGGGCATTGAATTTGGGCACCAAGTTATCGTGTCGCACCCTCCACTTCACCGTGGGAACATCCGCAGACGTTCGCGGATTCGAATCTCCCAATTGCTTCCGCGTCCTGCCAGCGCCCCGCCTGTGCCCGTGCCTGGCCACACCCAGTGACAGCCCACTTACACGCGGGTGCCCGTAAGTAAACTGAAATGTGCTTGCAGCGACGTCCAACACCAACCCGACCAGCTCGGAAAACCGACGCCTCGATACCACCAGCAACGTATCAGTGACACCCCCGTACGGCTCATCTCGGCGTGCCGCAGCACGGTGAATGGCCCACTCCGTACCATGGTGGATCCAGAGCCAATGCCGCTGACAAACGCACGCAAGATATTCATATTAGCGCCAAAAAATTTCCAATCGCGCCCCTGTGCCAACCATATGGGTCCTAGAGCGGCGTAGTCGCCAAATTAACCTTCATTCCCATATCTTGGTGAAACAACTAATTCACCATATGCAGTGCTCCGATTCACTGACGGCAGATTCGAACCAACACAGCAACCGTCTCAATCGGGCTCAGACGTCCAACCAGCGACAGACAATGCCCATATGGTCGCCGCCGCCGCATCGGTGAGCCTCACTGTCCTCCACAGGCGAGCATTCCGGTAGAGGTAAGAGTACCAGGAAAATAGCCTCTCACCGAATACAGACGATGACGTGATTCCCATCCCGGTTTCAGGTTCATGTGCTTGAGCGTGACAGCACCACAGCTCACGAACCTTCCGTTATCAGGCCGACCACCAAGCATCAAAACCCAATCACCCAGGAGTGGTCCTGTTCATTACTTGGGAAATGTGGCTTAGGGCCCGAGATGGGTGGAAATTTTACGTGAGCATCGTAAAGGAGGAGCGCGCTATGCCTTATGCAAGATTATTGATCAAACCGGTACACACAAACTCCGAATAGATACGCCGCCTGTTGGTAAGGGAGACGAGCCTGCAATGCCCCACAGGGATACAGTGATGTTCGACTCTCCTCCCTGCACAATGCACATGACTCGTTGATCAATCGATCATATCGGTCATCGCCGACGACTGCAAAGAGAACAAAAAATTCATTAGACAAACCACAGCTCAGAAAGGAAATAAAAGTAAAGCCCCCGGTGGGACTCGAACCCACAACCTCCAGATAATCTATTTAGAAGTCTGACGTCATAACCATTAGACAACGAGGGCTTCGTTTGGAACCCCCCTTGAACATATCGATCACTTGAGTAACATGATGTGTAATTTATATGCTACGCGCCTTGTTGTCCTTTTTGTCTCAAACCAGCTTCGTCTTCAAGTTTTATCGGTTCAAACCTCCACCTCTGGTTACAACAACCCACCGCCAGTGATGACAGGCCTTGGCCGGGAGTCCAGTCGACGCGCACGCTCAATGTTGGAGAGATGTCAATGGTCCGATCTGCATCCCTTTCGCAGATAAGGAATCCAAGGTACGAATCGCCTTATTATAATATCAATGCTTATCCTTATCTGCCCAGGACCCAGGATCGAGTACTGAGTACAACGCTCAGAGTGTTCAACTTGTGTGCGCCCCGACGTGCTTAGGTGGTAGCAAGCTGACTTGTCATCGAATGCATCGATCGAATTAATCAACTGTTCTACAGCACATCATGTGGCCTCCCCCAGGTCTTCCTTCGCTGTCATCGCCACTTTTCTCCGTGCGTTATCGCATTCGCGCGCGCACACCGAGGGACTATACCTCCAACTGGGCTATTTATGGCAGCGTGATACGGTTTTACAGACACGTTTTCCTTCTTCCATCCTATCTATACCTTCTTTCCATCCTATCTACCCTATCCGAGCCGAAACTTTCGACGTTTCGTCCGACGCTACAGCTCAGCGTCCGAGCATCCCCGAAATCCTCCAACCCACCGATCATACCATCAGATTCAGAGTCTAGCCCGGGGAACCCTCCAGAACATTGCACGGATTCCGACTCCTCGAGCCGCGTGACGTTCGATTCATAGACCTGACCCACCGAGGATGGCCACCCAAGTGCCGACAGCGCCCTCAGAGACGTAATCCCGTCTCGTCACGTACCCATATTTACACCCCCCTGCCCCGATCGCCTTGTGTGAATACCAAGTCGGGCAAAACCAAGCAACCTTCATGAATCATGAAACAAACGAAGGGAAGGAACAGGGGCATGCGGACAACACCCTTTTTCCTCGGCGAGGCTTATAAAAGGCGCCTTACGGTGTCACCCTCCCTTCGTCAACCACCCACTCGCAGTTTCCATCAGCGAGTACGGCCAATAGACCTCACCCCACCCACCCACCACATCCTTTCCCCCCCTTTCCCTCATTGACTAATCTCGCCGTGGTCCCACTTTGTCCCGTTGACCCTCCACGTGTTGTCGCGAGCGACTACTTCTCCAGCAAGATCTGTTGAGAACGAACGCACCATGGATATGAGACTGAGGGCTTTACAACGTGTATGGACCCCCCTCTCTCGTCCTTACGTTTCTTTTTCCATCGTCGCCCCTAATCCAACACATCCCTCATAAAAATAAAAAAAACAGTCGTCTTCCACTCGTCTCCGCACATCCGCCTATAGATTCGACATCGACTCGGACCTCTCGTCGTCGTCGTCCGACACGTTTGACGAACCACGCGCCAAGTGGTGGAGTCGGTTTTGTTTCTGTATCTGTTTCAAGGGTTGGTGATATGATCGGCGGCTCGTCGGGTGTGGATCATCTCCGCGGGCATAAGAGGTGAATACAGAACAACGCTGCCTGTCTTCTTCTTCTTCTTCTCTTCTTTTTGTGTTGACCATGCTGCAGCTAGTGTGACGCCGGCATACACGAGACACGACGAATGATAGTGCGGGCACGAGACGGACTTTGTTGTTGGGCTGACAGCCGATGATGACCTTGTACATTAGTGTATTTCGTACGGGGGGGTCACCCCCTTTTCATGAGTCACACGGACGACCATACGCCAAGACGGTAAACAAAGTCCTAGGAGATAGAGACAGAAGAGAATGCTCGGATTAACAAATCTAGCGAGTGCATGAGGATACATTTTGCGGTGCGGGCAGGCAGATGATACACACTGGATATGCGGACATAAAAAAAAGAGGGGATCACAGCGCCAGGACATCTAGCCAAGGCCCTAGAATGATCAATCGAATCAGGTGGGTATCCAGAGAAAGTAACGAAAAAGATCCTGGTATCGTAGTTTGCGCAAAGAGTAGAGAAAGGAGGGGGGGCGAGGGTGGAGAAGAGGAGCAAGAGGAAAAGAAAAAAAGAAAAACACATTGCAGCTTCTGCAGTCAGAAAGCCGGTCCGGAAAAACCACAGAATGATCTTTTTTTAACAGCAAAAAGCAACGTGGATCATGGGTCACCGACTGGCGTATCAAGGCACCAGGCACCTTCACCCTCCTCGGTCCCCTCCCTCTTCCCTCTCCCACGTCAAGCACGAGGAAGGGACGACGAGAATTAAAATTATTTCTTGAGCACGCGCAACTGTGCCCTCAGATTCGCGTTCTCGGTTTGCATCGAGTTGAGCTCGTCCAACAATGCAATCCGCTGCGTCTGTTCCGACGTTCGCATCGCTTTGACTTCTTCCTCGGCTTCACGTAGCGCTTTTTGACATTCGTCCAGTTGACCCTCGAGTTGCTTGCGAACCATCTCAGGGGCTGATGCCACCTCTTGCGCGAGGCTGAGCGTCTTGGCACTGAGAGTGTTGTTGACCTCGGTAAGTTGTCTGCATGTTTCTGCTTGGTCGGCAGCGTGCATCTCTACGCCCCTCTTCTCCGCTATTGCAAGATCCACAGCGGTTTGTAGGTCCTGTATCTCGTTCATCCTGCATCGCATCACATGAGTAACGCGATCACTTGACAGAGTAGAAAATAAAACTAGAGCAATTCCTTTACATTAAACTTTCTTTCTTTCTTTCTGAAAAAAAAAAAAAGAACAAGAGAGGGGAAAAACACGCACAAAGCAACCTGTTTCTTTTGTAATGTCAAGTTTTGATCATCGAGGGTGGTGACATGCTTTTGATACGTCTCCAACGCAGCATTGCTGTCCTCGGCGAGCTTCTGTGCACGCTCCGCGTTCTTCTTCAGTAGATCGTGTGCTTGCGCGAATCGAATCAGTCGTTCGATCAATGCGCGGTCGTCGATCACCAAGGCTTGAACGCGTGCGACGAAGGCTTCCAAGGAGAAAGGCCCGCCGACGGCAGCTTGGGGTGATTTCGGGTCATAGAGCGCCTTGAGGGAGCGGATGCCCACATCTGACAGGGAGGGCAGCCCTGATCTGGAATGGGCACCACCCATGTTCGACGCCGTGGAAGCCACCCGGAGGTGGCGCGGCGTGTTGAGCTTTGCCGAACGCAGTTCGGGGGCAGGCAGAACGGCCCACACGGGTCGCAAGAGTGCAACGACGTCGGCCACATCGCCTTTGTATTCGATCGGCGGACCGGTGTAGATAGATGGCGAGGTCAGTTCCTGAAAAATGAATGTTAGTGTCAAGCTGAAGTGTGAAGTGGATTGGAGAGGGTATGGACCTTCACGCGGGCGTCCAGGGCGAGGGCCTCCCGTTTTGCATCATCTCGTTCTCGCCGTGATGCCTCGAGTTCTACTTGAAGCCGAGACTCCAGTTGCACTCGGGAATCCCCGTGATCTTTCATGATCGTGGAGAGGTTCTCGAGGTGGGCGCCGACTGATGCCAGTAGACCCTGCAACGATGTATCCCTGGATGTGTGATCGACATCGTGGAGCTGCATCAGCATACGAAGAGTCTCGATTGCACCATTTAATTCCGCTTGCGCTTCGCCACCTCCTCTCAGCCGATCCAACTCATCCTCCATCACAGCCTTTTCTGCCTGCCAATGTGCACGTGCCTCCTCATATTCCACCTGGAAGGCCGAAAGCTCTTCGCCTTTTCTCTGCACGTCCACGTCTGCTTTCTCCCGGAGTGAAGCCAGCATCCTCTCCATTTCCGTGGCTTCGCTATCCTTCTCCTCCAACACCTCGAGTCGTCTTTCAAGCCTCTCCACTTCTCGCTCCCGTGCTGCCAAATTCTGTCTGTCCTCTTCCCATTGCGCACGCTCCTCGGTCAACTCATCGCAACGTGCTTGGAGTTCCTCAAACCGTGGTAGCTCCTGTTCCAGTGCAGCGACGGTCTCCTCAGCGTTCTGAAGTTCCATACTCATCGTCGTCTCCATCTCTTCCTTCTCCAAACGAAGATGGGACAGTTCGCGTGCCAACTCCACGTTCTTCTTGTTCGCTGCGTTGAGAGACCCAGTGGCAGCACGTAAGTTGGCTTCGAGAGTAGCAATATCGGATGCGGAAAAAGGTGCTTTGGGGATTTGTGCGTCTGCATGCCCAGCGAATAAATGGGCACCGTCAAATTTTGATGGGGTGGACGGCGCACTGGCGACCGAACTAATGGTCGAGTTTCGATTCGGCGTGATGGCTCTCGAAGCGTCCAGTCCAGAGACACCATTCAAGGAAGGAAAAATCTTCTTTTCCATCTTGTGCACAGAGTACCCCAGCACACCAGCACGATGTTCGAGCAGCTTTTGATATGCCTCGCTCGTTCGTTCCGACACACGCCATAGTTCTTTTTGCGCCGTTGCGACCTTGCGTTCGGCCGTCTCGAGTTGCTCTTCTGTTTGTTTCGAAACTTTTCTGTGCGCTGCGTTCACCTTGGACAGCGATCGTGCTGCGTCACGAATCCTGGTTTCAAGGTCGACTTTTTTCTGCATCGCCGTTAGTCGAATCTTGAGAATGTGACACTCCTTGAAAGAGGTGTCAGGATGAGTAGGAAGCAATTTATTCGGACGCACCTTTTTGAGCTCTTCTACTTCCTCGGCGCTGAGTATTTCGCATTCCCGACTGTCGACGACGGCTTCGCTGGTGAGCAAGCTCATGAGGAGCTCATCCCTTATATTGACCAATCCAGACGTTCGCTTCCACCCTACGTTACTCTCCGACATCATGGGCCGCGCCATCCTCGGGGGTGGCACACGAGACGAGGAGGGCGTTGGCGAACCAAGGACGGCTGCAGCATCATTCGGAATGGGCTTGCGGATCGGTGAGGTGACACTGTAGGATGCGATACTGCCCGCGGGTGAGCGTGCCGAAGCAGGCGTCGACTCCGACTTTGGTGATTGAACATAAGTACTCCCGGGAGTCTGCCCGCTCGTCGGAGA